>OX456524.1:147353218-147500718 GCA_949748255.1 Eustalomyia histrio
TATCACACTTTTTCCTCTGCTCGTTCGATATTTTATCCCCACTGTCGGAGTACGCATTTAAGTTCTGAATTTAACCGAAGAAGCTGGTGAAAATTCCACCTTAATATCCGATCTAATAACGTCTACTGCCAGTGACTATGATCTGAAGAAGAAAATCGTCTGCTTCTGTGGCGATAATGCAAAAGTTAATTTTGGTGGAGAAACTCATGGCGGAAAGAAAAATGTTTATCACCGATTGAAACAGTGGCTTCCACATTTGGTCGGCATCGGATGTGCCGCTCACATAAAACACAATGCATTGAAATTCGCATGTGATGAAATATCATTCGACGTAGAGTAGGTTGTTGTTAAAACATAATCTCACTTCTACCTTAACACTGTACGCATGACAGCATTGAAAGCTTTTTGTGAAGAAGCAGAAGTGGAACATAACAGGCTGCTCGGATATGCAAAAACACGATTTTTGGCTCTCGGATCAGCTATCAAGCGTATTTTAAAACTCTATGATGCTCTTCAGATGTATTTTCTTGGACTTGAAAGAGGAGAAAAAAAGTTGAAGGATTTTTTCAGTGAAGAATCATTACAATTTTGGTTGCTATTCGTTCAAGAGCAGGTAAACAATTTCATTGGGGGTGCCAATTCAATTTCTCTAATTATATAGAATTTTCCTCTTCTCTTTCTAATTTATTTTTCTTTCATCAGGCTGAATTATTCGGGAAATATGTGCAGAAAATTGAAGGTGATGATGTCACTGCAATCGAAGTTGCACACTGTTTTAATGAGCTCGAAGAAACACTAAAAATGCGTCAAGAGGATGATTTTTTATCGCCAGCTGTACTAGCAGAAAAGCAAAAACTTTTTGACAATGGATACAATTCGATTGAGATGGCTCCTACTTACATTTATGGACAGCACCGTTCGAGCCACTGAAACTTTTTGCGTGGGCAGTATTGCAAGAAACACCAACATGGAATTAAGTCGAAGCCGTTATGGACAAGTTGAGCGAATACAATTTGTATAATGCCAATGAAAATGCGGTAAATTTGCACACCCAATTTCGATCGGTGGGTAAAGATATTTATTCATCTCAATAACGCCGATTGCGAATTCAAAGAAATGGCCACGACCGTTAAATATATTTAATGTTTGCTAGGAACTTCAGCATCAGTGGAACGAATGTTCTCTGCAGTGAACAAAACTTGGACGTCAGACAAAATCCGATTAGATGTGCAAACATTGAAGGCGATTCTGGCCGTCAAATGTAATTTGAAGTACAAATGCGTTGATTTCTATAATTACCTCAAAACAAAGCCGGCATTGCTTATTCAAATTGCTTCAAACGACAAATACAAAACAACCACAAAAGCTGATTTTGATGGAAATGATTGTTAATTTTGTTTATACATTGAATAAAATATATACTGCGAAAAGTACTGTTTTTCCAAATCGATTTACTGCTTTTTTAAAAAATTTCAGTGAAATGTACTGTTTTTGATCCAATAAAATATACGAGCGTTACGTATGAGTGATATTAATTTAATACTAAACCGTAGTACTCATACGACTTGTAGGTCCTATGCGGGGTGACTAAATATAAATTCTCAACTTAAAACAAATTGAGAAGAAAGTTCGAAATTTAAATATTTGAAAAATATTTCAAATTTCATATATTGATACTATCTGTGAAGCGATTGGTTATTTTTGAACTGATTCATATTCAATGTTGATAAAGCATTGAAGGGTTAATAATTTGTTTAAAAACTACTAACTTACAATTTCATGAAAAAATACATAATCATTGTAAAGGGTTTGTAAAAATTGATCCATTAAATTTATAGCTGATTTTTTTTTTACCCAAAAATTTCTTAATATGAATTTAATATAAATATTCTTTCTTTTTTTTTTTTGTAAAGGAAAACAAAAATTTGTTTTACATATCCTTACATTATTAGAACTAACAAGCAAATCATTCAGCATTTAACATGCTCTTTAAATATGAATAAACTGCAAAAAATACAATAAAAAAAACAGAGAATTTCCTGGAAAAAAAAACCAAATAATATTAGGCAGAGAAAATATATAAATACTGTAAAGCATGAAAATGTAGCTAGAAAAAAAAATCTAAATAAAAATTTAACATGCAGTAAATTGAGGAAATAATATATTAAGGACAGGATATGAATTTTCAAAAAAAAAAAAAAAAAAAAATAATGTTTATGGAAATAAATGGAAAAGGATAAAAAATACAATATATATTTGTCTATGGTTTAATTAAATTTTAAAAATTGTTGAAAACTATAAATGATGTATTTAAAAATTACAAAAAAACTTTAATTTTTATAATAAAAATATTTTTAACATATTTTGAGGTGAATCATGAACTTTATTTTGGAAAAGGAATGTTTTAACTAAAACATTAAAAAGTTTAGAACACAAATACAAATTTTATCGGTAATTATTTAATATAATTTTTTTTTGATTTTACTGAAAAGACTTATTAAAAATTAATAATTTTTATTAGTCAATTATACACTCAGAATATTATGTAGTTAACTGTTTGTAGTTTAATAAAAAAGTTTTCCGTTCCATTTAAAAATAAAAGAAGATACATTTTATTTTCAAAGAAACATCTATATTAACTTTTTTATAGATTTATTCGAAATAATTTACTATCATTTACCATTTTTTTCAGTTTCATTTATTTTTTTCATTTGTTTGAAATTTAATAAAAATTTACCCACAAAACCGAAACTTGTGGTTTATTTGTATCCGTAACAGTTATTACAAATTTAAATTTTGTTTGCTGTCTGTTTCAAAAAAAAAATATTCTAAAAATTTCAATTTGTTTTTTTTTATTTAAATTGGTTATATATATACAAAATTTTTCAATACAAATTACAAGAACTTCATAAACACACATACATACACAAAAATATTCACACAAAAAGTGTTTATAGCTTCATATGCATACATACATTTTGAATTGTAACAAAAAAACTAAAAATACAAAAACGGAAATAATTTCAAATAAATGAAAAAACTGTTATTTTTTAAGGATTGGTAGGTAAAATTTTGACATTTATTTTAACTGATTATATCATTTGTTTCTTACGGATGTGTCAGTTGATTAATCAACATTTAAAAATAAATAACAAATGGCATTTAATTTAAATGAAAATTAAGTAGACGGGTTTTTAAATGAAATATCATTTCTTTTAAAGGATATTTTCAGTTATTTTAACTTACAAACTTTTTTAAGTGTAGCTTATATTTTGGGGTTTCCCAAATTAACAACCATTTCATCATCTCTATCATTAAAAGGAATAAATTTTAACAAATATTAATATTTTTATTTCGTTTTTTATAAAATTTAAGATTTTATATCAACTTCTAACAATTAACAATAAACTTTTGTATAACGCGAAAAATTAAGAAAATTTATGATTTTATGATTTTTTTTTTAAATATTATATAACAAAATAATATAATATTATATAAGAAAAAAAAATATAAATAAAAAGCTTAAATATTATAATATATAAATTAAATAAAAAATAATTAAATATCAAACCAGATATTTAATATAAATATCTGATTACGCTGAGAAGATTGATACATTACTGCTAAAAAATTCAATGTCATTGGTAAGCGTTGAGTGAAAACATGTATAACAAAAAGGCCGTTATCATTTGAAAATTTATTCTTTTTAACTTTTAGGTTCAAATATTACACCTTAATTATACTTCTTATTCAGTCATTCGGATATTTTCCCCAGGAACTTGGGCTCCGAAAGTGATGAACAAGGTGAATGATTTCACCAGCAAATGAAAGAAATCGAGAGACGTTACAAAGGCTGGTGGGATGAACAAATGATGGCGGACTATTGTTGGTTCCTCATTCGTGAAGATCAAAAAAAAAAAAAACGCAAAAGTTCAAGTCGCTCGTCATTTTAATTTTAATTTTTTAAATTTACGCCGAATATAGTGTGTGAGCAATGAAAATGAAAATATTGTCGTTCCACAAAGTCCTTAATAAAAACTTTATTTTTCATTCGATTTTTCAAATTACGCTTAAAATATTGGTAATTAAATAAACTTTTTGGTAAAAAAATAAAACATTCCAGATATTCAATATAACGTAGGAAAAAGAAAAATGAAATAAAAATGAAAAATTTTGAAAAAAACGTAAAAAATAGGCAAATTTTGAGGTGCCATATCTCAGCCATTTCTTATCAGATAGAATTTTGCAGCATATCGACGGAAAAGGCATTCAATTACCTTTCCATCGATATGCCACTTGTCTCGATCGGATTTTTCTGTTGGACTCCACAAGGGTTTGAGTGGAACCATACACCGAAAAACACAAAAGTACCGTTATCTAGAAAAAAAAAAATAATAACAGCGTTTTTCGTGTTCAGGAGGTCCCAATTAACTTATCTAGGCATGTGGCGTTCTTAGTATTTTTTGGCTGTAAGCCAGTGTAATTAATATTACTCATACGCTCAGTGGTTTAATAGTTTAAAATTGATTAATAATAAAATCATTAAATAGCAGAAACTTTTAATATTTTCCTTAAAAATAAAAAAAGTATTAATGCTATATTATATTGTTTTATGAAAAAAAAATCTATAAGCCCAACATATGCTGAGGAAATTAAAAAAAAAAAAAACACTTCAAACACTTTATTTATGGAAAAGAAAAATTTCGTGAAAATAATATTTTGTATATTTCAACATTTCGTTACAACCATCATAAAAACAATAGTTGGCAAATATTCATAATCATATATGGCATGTAAGCAAGGAAGGAATCCTAACATTACAATTCTTTTTTTTTATTTATTTAAGTGAATTTAAATGCTAAAAATTCAGATCTCATTAAAAGTTATACATTTTAATAGCACCACTAATGTTTAGCTACCCAGCAAAAAAAAAAAAAAAATGGTAGTCATTCTGTGACTATAACTTCTTTCATTGCTTCCTAAACCTTAGTTGACATTCTTTTATAATTTTTTGGTGTTATTCTAAGACACTTCCAAAGAATTGATGAGTTTATATTTCAAATGCAGTGATCTAGATATAAACCGGATGCATATCTTAAAGAATCACTCTTCATTACTTCTAAAGCATATGTTATAGTATATCGTATAGGTATATTTTTTGAATCTAAAGCATTTATTCAAATTGAAAAAATGATGAAATTTTTTTATTAAATCATTTTCTATATTTTAGTTTAAAATTTCATGAGAGTTAGAATTTATGCAGTTTAGCAATTTTTATAAAAGTTTTGAAATATCAAGAAAAACGGATTTTTTTTAACCTTTACTTGAAACTAGCTGGCCTGTCATTTGCATTTTTTCAGCCTTAAATATTTACGAGGACGCAATCTTTGCATTTTTGCATTATGTTTATTATTTAACACTACACCATTTCCAGTTTTAATTCAGAATTTATCAAAATAATTTTAAAATTGTGTAAAAATTAATTCAAATTGCCCAAAAATGTTTTAAAACTGTGCAAAAATTATTTAAAATTGTTCAAAAATATTTTAAAATTGTCTAAAAATGTTTCCAAATTGTGCAACCAGTTTTTAAATTATCCAAAAATATTTTAGAATTTGTCTAAGAATTCAATAAATATTTTGAAAAATGTTTCAAAAATGCTTTTTCACTAATGCAGAATTATTTATTTGTTTTAGTAAAAAGTATTTGTATATCAATGCATAAATTTCGCTTCTTTAAACTTATTTTTCTGCATTCTTATGAATTAAATTTTCATCAAAGCTTAAATACTACAAAGTATATGAACATTTTCCACTCATGCATCAGAATACCTATTCATTGCATTATCATTGCTTCCTCAGAGTAAAGTATGAGTAATGCTAGTAGCTTCATTTGAATACTTCCATCCTATGACACGCTAATGTTAAATTCATCGATGAAACCATTAGAATAGAAGTGATGCCTTTGCCATAGTAGTGATGCTTTTATTGGTTCTTTGGCAGCTTCATTTTTGCTGGGTACTTTATGCTTTGTATACAAAAAAAATTTCATTTTAAGTATTCTGGTTTGTTAATCAAGAAAATTGTATTAACAAATTTTTTAAGATTTTTTTTTGGTTAGATTTTACTCCAAGAACAAGTAATTTGTTTACAGATAATATCAATATAAAGTTAATTACATAAAAAAAAAATATACTTTGTTAACCCTCTGTTACATAGTGTAGACTGTAGGCAACATACCGTTCAAATGCCTCAAAATTTATGGAAATAATATTTTTAACGTAATCGCGCACTGTATTACGTGGTTTACACACTGATCTGACCACCTTGTTAAAAAAAAAAACAAATTAAGTGGCATCACTTGCTGTAAATTGACATTTGTTTTGTTGACTGTCAGTATTTACGAAAAGCGCTGGTTAACGGTTATTTCAAAAAATAATGAAAAATTGTTTTCTTTGTACTTTGTATGTGATCTTGGTAAATTGGAGTGGAAATTGTTTAAACTTTATTGTGGAACGTTATTTTAGAACACTTTTTATGTTTTGTTTTGTTTTTGTTGACAAATAAAGATTGTTGACCGTAGACTACATCAGGCAAAAAGGGTGAAATTTAATTTGACACCTGTTATGCAGATTGTTGTTTGTTTTTATGTGTCAGGATGTCTCGTAAGCGGTCCCTTAGTGACGAAAAAATTATAGCTACTGGAGATGATCTCGCAGATAGTCGAGATGGCTTAGATTTAGATGACAACAGCATTCTGGTTTTATAGCTGAATTAGAAACTTTCGAAGATAAGGCTCGAGAGATAGATATTGATGTGGATTACGTAATAGAAGGTCTAGAAAACATTGATGAAAGTCATTTCTCTAACACTAAAACTGCACGGTTACGCGAGAGCACTGCTCAAACGTCCCATGCAAAGCACCCAAGAAAATATACTAAAGAGAAGCCAAATTTACGCTGGAAGAAGAAGAAACTTGAGTTGAATGCAGAGCAGCTCATATTTAAGGGAAACAAGGCGCTGGCTCCACATCTTCTTGAGCTAGACACTCTCGAACAGTTTTTCTTCTATCTATTTCCAAATGAACTAACCAATAAAATTTGTGAGGAGACTATTTCAAGTGCAGAGGGATCCTAATAGCACTTTTTGGATAAGTGAAGAAGATGGTAGGCAATTTATAGGTGTGGCATATCTAATGTCTCTCATCCAATTACCTAGAGTTACCAACCACTGGAGTTCAATACTTGGAACACCTCTTATAAAGGAAACCATTTTGTTAAGCTAGTTTGAAAAAATTCGTCCAACTTTACATTTCAACGACAATAGCAAAGACCTTCCTAGGAGCAATCTTGATTGTGATCGGCTACACAAAATATGGGTGGCGTTGATATCCTTGACAGAATCATGTGTATATATAAAATACATTTGCAAAGCAAAAGGTTGCCCATGCGATTGTTTTATCATTATTTGGATCTCACAATGGCCAATGCATGGATACTTTACAAAAGGGTTGCTGAATTCAAAAGTTTTCAATCAAACCACTTATCATCAGCAGAATTTCCTTTGGTGGTTGCTGTAACTCTTTGCAAAGTGGGTATAAAACCAAATTTATCTAGTCGGCGTTCGTTGCAGAGCGAGTTTGAAGTCAAAAACCACAAAGGTCCTGCTCAGCAATACCAAATTGGGCACTGGCCGCAATGGTCTGAAAAAAAAAATCAGATGCAAGTTTCCGAAGTATGTGGGATTTACCCATAATGTATGTAAGAAATGCGATGTAGCTTAATGCTATACAAAAACCAAAAATTGTTTTAGAAACTTCCATCTTTCGTAACATGTGCTACAGTAATATAAGTTTTGATCATTTACCTCATTTTTCCTCATTTTCTTTTCAAATATTAAAAATAAGAAAAAATAAAAAAATACGTGAATTTTATTTTTTTGTTATCATCTTCAATTCAAAAAATCAAATAAATCGCAGCTCATGAGTGATAGAGGGTTAATAATATTTTTAATTGAGTTCAGTTGTTTGAGAGCTACCGCCAAAAGTATATTAAAAATAATACATTTTAATGGAATTTTATGAATTGTTGATCTGTTATTTTGTAAGTGAATAGTATAGTAGGATTTTAAGATCATATCATATTCTTTTTAATTATTTTTATGTTTCTTTACAATAAAAAAAATTTTCATGTTTCTTTACAATAAAAATAATTAAAAAGAATATGAAAGGATCTTAAAATCCTACTATACTATTCACTTACAAAATAACAGATCAACAATTCATAAAATTCCATTACTTTACACACAAGGATACAGTGCAAAATATAATTCAAAATATTGTCTATTCATTAACTATCAACATAGATTAAGTTGTAGATTTAATGTGGATTAAGACAAACATTTGATATTAAATGCTTCATATAAGCTGTTATTTGATACTTTAAGAATTAAAGTTCATAACAAAAAACTGTAAAATATAGAGGATAAATATAAATTGTTAAATTTCGTTGATGTTAGTCAAATTGTGTTGTTGTTTACAAGTTTTGTTAATTTGTTTCCTTACACTCAATATAAAATAGACAATCATCAACAAGCAATGACCGCAAAGGGAGAAGAAGAGCATGGATATTGACAAGGTTGGGTAGCGCCAACCGAAAATACTAAGTATTCTATCCTGCTGGCTCAGTGGAATTTCTCAATTTTTATTCTCTATAACTTACTAATAAAAATTTTCATGTTTCTTTACAATAAAAATAATTAAAAAGAATATGATATGATCTTAAAATCCTACTATACTATTCACTTAATTATACATTTTTTCATAAGAAAAATTTTTAAAAAGAAATAAAAATTGCCCAAATCTTCCAACGAATATATTAAGATATATTTATATTAAGCATATAAAAAGAACAAATTCCAAAGTTATGACTTAAATATTTAAACTGTTTATGCCAACTCGCCTCAATAATGTCTTTTAGACGCTGAGGCAAAACAAAAATGTAAAACTGAATTTTTGATAATAAATTAACAAATAAAAAAAAAAAAAAAAAGTTTACTACAAGTTGTATGATATTAATTAAATTTCTGATTTTCATCTGATTTTCTTTGGCTATAACTTTTGTTGAAAGTGAAAACTTATTTATTTTTTTACCACATTATGTTTATTGCTACCTATAAATTATGTTTTAGGCGGCATAATTGTGCACAACATTTGTAGGGTTAGTGTTTCAATTAGTGTTGACTAGCCAAGCCAAAAAGTGTAATCTTTTTTAAAGTTTTATTTGACATTGGCTTACCTTCTCCCTTTGTTTAACTTTAACCTTTTGTTGCAAAAATATGTTCAACCTGTTTCTGGAAAAAGCCTAAGTATTTGTTTAAATGCACAAGTTAGTATGTTGAAATCTTGCAAAAATCACGCAAATATAATATTACGATATAACAAAAAAAAAAAAAAAAAAAAAAACAACATGATAAACCAACATTACTAAAAACAAACATTCAAAAAACACTTTAAAATTATAAACAAAAAAAAAAAAAAAAGAAACAAATGTTTTAAATTAAGGTAATGCAACGAATTTTAAAATCACTACAAAAGCAAAAACTATAATTTTTGGTTTGACGTGTTCTATTAAATTCGCCATACGAAAATTTTAAATTAAAAACATTCCAAGAGATTTCTATTGTTGAATCAGACAACAGGTTTTTTATAAAAAACTTGTTGTCCATGGGTTAATGTGATTTCTCTTTAAATCATATCGAAATATGAATCTTCTGCTGTGTTTAGAAATGTTATTAATTTAACGTATGAGTAATGTGGAATTATGTAATACAAAATATTAATCATACTAAGATAAAATTGTTACTTTCAAGAAACAAGTGTCCATGAAATGTCTTTAATTCATCTCTTCTATAAGGCTATACTATGTTTATAAAATTTTAATTACTTTACGTATGAGTAATGTGGAATTATGAAATATAAAATATTAATCATACGCAGATAAAATTGTTACTTTCAAGAAACAAGTGTCCATGAAATGTCTTTAATTCATCTCTTCTATAAGTCTATACTATGTTTACAAAATTTTAATTACTTTACGTATGAGTAATGTGTAATTATGAAATATAAAATATTAATCATACACAGATAAATTTTGCTACCTTCAAGAAACAAGTGCCTATGTGATGACTTTAAACCACCTCTTAGAAGTCCATTCTATTAATTTCTTTACGTATGAGTAATGTGGTATTATGAAATATAAAATATTAATCATACGCATCTAAAACTTGTTGTCTATGGATTGATGTAATTTGTCTTTCAATTACATCTTAATATAAATCTTCTGCTGTGCTTAGAAATGTTATTAATTTAACGTATATGTGGAATTATGTGATACAAAATACAAATCATTCACAGATAAAATTGTTGCTTTCTAGAAACAAGTATCCATGAAATTACGTATGAGACATGTGGAATTATCAAATATAAAATATTAATTATACGCAGATAAGTTTTGCTACCTTCAAGAAACAAGTTTCTATGTGATGACTTTAGAAGTCAATTCTATTAATTTCTTTACGTATGAGTAATGTGGAATTATCAAATATAAAATATTAATCATACGCATATAAATATTGCTAGTTGTCTTTAAATCATCTCTCATATAATTTTCAGCTGTGTTTATAAATGTTATTAATTTAACGTATGAGTAATATGGAACTATGTTGTATAAAATATTAATTATACGCAGCTAGAACTGGTCACTTTCAGGAAACAAGTGTCCATGTGAAGTCTTTAAACCGCCTCTCATATAAGTCTGTTCCATCCCTGCGGGAAAAGGACCTATCCCAGGACACGTCACATGACCGGTTCATTGTGATGGGGACCGGTCACGCGACTGATCACTTTAACATGGGCTTGTCCTAGGATGGGGTCAATTGTCCTCTGTGACATGTAACAGGACTGGCTTAAAAGAACATGTCGTGACTTTTAAACCGGCAATGTGATAGGTACTTTAGCAACCGGTGCACTTTTCACCTATTTCATGATATGTTTCTTCGGAACCGGTTTAGTTTTCACCTATCCCGGGACAGGTGCCAATTCCCAACTGACACCTTTTTTCCCGCAGGGATGTTTTAAAAATTTTAGTTTCTTTACATATAATATTAATAATTTCTACGAAATGAACTGATTTTTAAATTAGTTTGACTGACATATTATTCTGAGTATATAATTACTTAAAATATATCTTTTTAAAACAATAATACCATAGAATTTTTTAATATTTGTCATATAATAATAATCATACGCCCAGTAGTTCCTTATACTACCAGGCGTATGATTAATATTAATTATTGAGTTATTTAACAATTTTGTTTATAACTCGTTTAGTAGAAATGCAATTTTTAAAAGAAAATTTTTGAAAGAATTTTATTAACAAACTCGTAAGCTGTATTATTTTCAGTGATTGATTTTATTTTAAGCTAGAAAATTAGAAAAATTTCTATTCAACTAAGTTTTTTTTTTTAATTATTTGGACTGACACGTTATTGAGGCTTTTATATCTATTAGTAAGCTGTCAGTCAATTAAAAAAAAAAAAAACTGTTAGAAATATTAGTTCCATTTAATTTTTATTTTTTTTATTCCCTATTTAATAAAAAAAAAATTTATACCTTATCCTTTTAATGGAGTACATGTATAAAGTTACCTTAAGGTATCATAATGTCCAGAGTTATTAAATTACAAAAAAATATAAAAAAAATAATTCTGCATAAATTTCTATTATATTACTTTAGAAATAACTGACGCCATTAAGGCCTACCTTTTATATTTATAAAATACTTTCATAAGAGTTTAGAGTTTATTATGCATATCCGTTTTGTTATGAAAGTAATTTAAAAAAGGTTTGATATTCACATAAGAAAAAAAAAAAAAAAACACTCAAACGGAAGTTGGTCATAATACAATATGTTATATTTTTCAAAATTGCATTTGTAAAGACTTGAACAAACATGCATATGAAAATGATGATATTAAGTAAAACTATAATTTTTTTTTAGAGAATTATATAAAATGCAATACATGCTTACAACAAAAATTCATATACATACAATACTTTATAAATCACATAGTAACAGAAAACAGAAGTGTATAATACAAAACTATGACATATTTATAAAGTACAAAAAATTGGTTATTTTTTCTTCTTCTTATAATTTTTGCACAAAAATCTATTATTACTACCATATTTACGATATATAACACATTTGTATATTGTAATTTGCCAAGTTTTTGTTATAGGCCCATTTGCTATGGGGAGGTTTTTTCTTTTAGCGGAAATTTAACAATAGGAAAAATGTTGCGTTTTTAATGTCACTATGTGCATTTCCGTTTTGGCTTTTGTTTTTACCATATATATATATATATAAATTTCTTTTTTTCAATTGTACCTTCACACAAAACTTTGTCTGATAATAATGTGTGTATTTTAATATGTATTTTTAAACTATATAAAGACAATTATGTGAACTTTGCTAGTAGTAGTTGCTGCTGCTGCTTTTTAACTTTTTTTGTTGTTAAACAGTCATTTATGTTGAAAATTTATATAATACCATACACCAATACCTTGATTTGTAATATTTTAAAGATTTAAATTTTTAAATTTTATTACGTATGAGTAACGTGGAATTGTGAAATACAAAATATTAATCATACACAAATAAAACTGTTAGTTCAAAGAAACAACTGTTCATTTAAAGAAACAACTGTTCATTTTAAATCACCTCTCTTAGAAGTCTATTTTATTTTTACAAATTTTAATTTCTTGACGTATGAGTAATGCATAATTACACTGTCCAACAAATTAATACTTTTTGAATGGAACAGAATAGCGACCCCATAATTCTGAAAGGTTATGTTGAGTAGATTATTTTTGTAGAACAAACTTATGGTCCAGCACGTCTGAGTTTTTTTTACAGTGGTTCAAAGTTTTCACTTTTTGGTCGAAGGGAGCATTATACTATATGAAAAAAATGCTGTAAGTTAATGTCTGAGAGAATTCTTATGGTCAGAGTTGTATTGTGGAATTGTATGAGAATTATTTTTGTGGAAGATCTTAACCCTCTAACTGGTCTCTTTATGGGTCAATTTGACCCTTTTTTCGAGAAAATCAAAAAATATCCTTTAAAAAAGGATATTTAAGGATTGAAATATTCTACGAAAATGTTTGCCGGAAAATTTTAGTGGGGGTCACCAAAGACACCAATGTTGTAAATAAAGCTCTTTACGATTAATTGGTAAAATTACACGCCAACTTCTATAAAAAAATTATAATTTTGTAATTATTTTAGTTTTCTTCGATCTTCTCTATTCATGTATTATTCCTTATCGAGCTAAAGATTCTTTATTTATAAAAAAATTTTAATTATAAATATTTATTTATCCCAATATTTCGTCATCACATTGGGTGACTTCTTCAGGGGAAATTGTCTTTTTTTATAATTAATAAATTAAAATTATAATTAAATTTTTTATAAATAAAGGATTTTTAGCTCGATAAGGAATAATACATTATAATTTTGTTTTAATAGTGGTTTATTATAGTATGTACATATTTATTTTTTTGCTTCAAATTTTCGAGTAAAAGGGAATTGGGAAATAGCAGTAGTATGACAATGGATTAAAGATTAAACTTAATATGCTTTCCTGTATTTAGCTTGACGTGAATGTTCCGATGGGTCATAAATATTTGTTACTATATAGGTTGATTTGATTTGTCTTTTAAACATCTCTCATATAAACCTCTGCTATTTTTATAAATGTTAATCATTTAACGTATGAGTAATGTGGAATTATGTTATACTAAATATTAATCATTCGCAGATAAAAGTGTTACTCTCAAGTGCCAGGAGTCTATGTGAGGTTTTTAAATCACCTCTCATATGTCTGTACTATGTTAAATGTTTTTAATTTCTTTGCGTATAAGTAATGTGGAATTATAAAATACAAAATATTAATCATACGCAGATAAAATTCTAACTTTTAAGGAAGAAGTATCTATGCAATGACCAGAGAAGACAAAAAACAAAATTCAATATATTTTAAGCAAAAAAAATATTGACAAAAACGCAAAAGTAAAAAGTTAGAAAAAACACACTGTTTTTTAAAATAAAATAAATAAAATAAAATAAATAACAAAAGTAGTAGAGAAAATATTTTATTCAAAAGCACTGTGGCAAAAAAATTTTAAAAATTACTTTAAAGCTCAAAAATCTTAAGATAAAACTACTTTAAAGCTAAAAACTGGAAAATCCAAAAAAGCAGAAAAAGCAGAAAACAAAAAGAAAAAAAAGCAAAAAGCTAAAAAAGCAAATTTGACCTCTCCATTCAATTTCAAAACTTTTTTGTGTATTACGTATGAGTAATGTGGAATTGTGAATTACAAAATATTAATCATATGCATATAAATAAAGTTACTATAGCGAAACCAGTACAATAAGCATATTAAGAGGGATTTTTCAATACAAATCTAATAACTTTTATTTAACTCATTGCAAGTTAAAATGTGGTCCATAATATGAACTAAGAGTTGGAAAATATTCAACACTAAAATAAGTCTCATTAAGGTCCCTTTAAAATATTTCACCTGACAAAATTTCTGCATCTTTCCCATAAATTTTTATTACTCACATTTAATTTTAATTTAATTTGTTTATTTTGTTTTTTCAGTGCAACAAGAAAAAAAATGATTGAAAAAAAACTCTAATTCCCCCGTTAATCGTGGCTTAGCTGTATTTAACTTTTGTTATTATTTGCTTGCATGTATATGCATGCAGATATGCTGTTACATGTTTGTAGATAAAAGACATTAACATAAATTATAATTAAATTTATGCGACATCATACACAATTTAACATAACATTTCATTTGTTTAATACTAACGCAATAAAAAAAAAAATATGGGGGGAAAAATGTAGAAAAAGCTACAACAGTTAATATTTTTAATGATTTTTTATGATTCAAATGTAATAACTTTTATTTCTTAATTAGATTAATTTTAAATTATAGACATAAATGGAGAGAAAAAATGAACCGTAATTGTGCAAAATGTTGGAAAACTTTATATAGAAATGATTTTTTATGCATTTTAATAAAAAAAAAATTAAATATAAAAGATATATAAAACAAATATTAAATAAACGTTTAATATTTTTCATAAAGAAAATATTTAAAAATATTAAGCTTAAACCCAAATATACTGTACAATCAAAAACTAATATTTTTTTGTAAAACTAGTAGTTTTTGTAAAACTGGTAGTTTTTGTAAAACTTGTAGTTTTTGTAAAATTAGTAGTTTTTGTTAAACTTGTAGTTTTTGTAAAAATTGTAGTTTTTTGTAGAACTTGTAGTTCTTGTAAAATTTGTAGTTTTTGTAAAATTTGTAGTTTTTGTAAAACAAGAAGTTTTTGAAAAACTAGTAGTTTTTGTAAAACTTGTAATTTTTGTAAAACTTGTAGTTTTTGTAAAACTTGTAGTTTTTGTAAAACTTGTAGCTTTTGTAAAACTAGTAGTTTTTGTAAAACTTGCAATTATGAAAAACTAGTAGTTTTTTGTAAAGCTAGTGGTTTTTGTAAAACTAGTAGTTTTTTTTAAAACTAGTAGTTTTTGTAAAACTAGTTGTTTTTGTAAAACTAGTAGTTTTTGTAAAACTAGTAGTTTTTGTAAAACCAGTAGTTTTTGTAGAACTTGTAGTTTTTTGTAAAACTAGTATTTTTTTGTAAAACTAGTAGTTTTTGTAAAACTAGTATCTTTTTTTTAAACTAGTAGTTTTTGTAAAACTAGTAGTTTTTGTAAAACCAGAAGTTTTTGTAAAACTTGTAGTTTTTGTAAAACTAGTAGATTTTGTAAAATAGAAGTTTTTCGTAAAATTAGTAGTTTTTAATTTTTTAATTTATTAATAATTCTTTCATTGCCTAATTCAATCATATTACAAATATTAAAAATACAAATTTCATACACAAAAAAAATCAACCTTGTGAAACTTTAGAATAACAATTTGGGGGGCAAAAGTTTGAGTTTCTTAATATTAACAATTCTTTAGTATAGTGTTATACATTTTAAGGTGCTTAACACCTCATGAACATTTTCTAAAATCATTTTAATACTGGCAGAAATTTGAAAATTGAGCTGGCATTTTTTAAGAAAAAAATTCAAACAATTTCAAAACTTTGGCTCTGTTTAGAAGAAAAAACTTTTAAAATATATAAAAAAAACTCAAATTTTTTTTGTTAAACCAGTGATGGATCTAGAAAGGAGTGGAATGTTAGATAAGAGTTGCTATATTGTAATTTTAGATACAAAATCTAAAAATAAATTCTTAAAAAATCCTGTAGAATAAATAAATTATATTTTATTAAATTTTTTTAAAGGGGGAAAAAAATAAAATATAACATGGAATTTAGAATTTTTTTAAAATATAAGACTGAATTTTAATTACTATTAAATTATAATAACTTTCTAAAAATATTTATCAATCTTTTGTATCAAATTTCTTTAAAAAAAAAAACCTTTAAATAAAATCGGTGGGCTTTATAAAACTTGTATTAAACACTGAAATTTAAGCTTTAAATATCATATTGAATAACTTTACCAAATAAGCTAGATTTTAAAAAAAACTAATATTAAAAAAAAACTTTCATAATTAATATTAATCATACGCCTTAGTAACCATTTTTATAATATTTTAATTTTAAGTCAAAAAATGTATAAATAAAAATTAAAGAATTACTTTATAAAAGACTTATTTTAGCTAATATTTTGCTAAGTGTAAACAATAATTTTTTTTCATAAGATTTTTGTTTTTTATGGAATTTTATTTTACTAATGTAATTTAAACTCTATATGACCATAAAATAAAAACAAAAGACTATAAATAAATTCTATAGGTAAGTAAAAGAAAGAAAAAAAAAGTGTTGTTACCTAAAAAAAAAGAATTCTTAAGAAAACTTTATTTTCTTAAAAACCATCAACTTTTTTAAACAATAGATTTAACAAGTTTTCTATAAATTTTTTGTATTACATCCCCTGCCAATAATACTTTCAAAATATTTTTTTTTTCTGCTTCAATTTTATTTATAAGCAAACAAATAAATATGCAGTTTTTTATTTTCTGTTTTTTTTTTCATTTTATCAAATGGTTTTATTGTAAAGTTTAAACGTGCGTTTATAATGGATTTTATCTGCTTTTATTATCTTTGAGGCATTTGTGCATTGTTTGAGGGATATTATTCTAGATTTTTTTTTATGTAAAATATATATAATTCTTTTTTTTTCATATATTTCAAATATTTTTTTCTATTCAGTGTTTGTGGTATGCGTAGGCCATGTTTTGCATAACAAAGCAAGTAGAGGTTTTATTTCAACATATAAAAGAGTTTTTTTTTTATTTTTTAGTTTTATTGTCTTGCATTTATTGTGTTTTTTTTCTACTACTTTTTTTTTCCTTTTGTTAATCATCAGGTTTGATTATAAATATAATAAATGGTTTTTTGTTAGATATGAATTGTGAAAAAGAATATGTTTTAAATGGTTGGAGGAAGTGTTTTTTGTTTTAAAGAAATTTTATAAATATTTAAACTTACATACAAATTACAAATTATATCTTAGTACCCTAACCGAGTACTAACAACGAAGGCTTTTGGCTCGTTGTAGCGAAAACAAGCCAGAGCCTCTGGTGGGAATCGAACCCACAACCCCCGCACTGATAAGCTAGCACGCTACCAACAAGCCTACCGGGGCGCTAACTACTAGGCGTATGATTGTTATTAATTTATGGAATTTTTATTTTGAATTTGTGTAAATAAATGAAATTAAATTATATTGTAATTGTAATTGTTAGTTTGAAAAGCTTTAAACATTTTATAATATAAAGATTTCGCTATGGAATAATATTTTAGAATTTACTATTAAAAATAATATTAAGAAAGATTTTATAAGGGAAAGAAAATTTGGTAATTTTTAATAAATTTTTGTTTGGAAGCATATTAAAAACATTCATGATTTCGAAATAAAATCTGCATAACAATAATGTATTCTTTTTTTTTTTAAAGAAGGAAGTTTACTATACAGAATGCTTATATTTTAGTTCAGGGTTGCCAAGTTGTTGCAAAAAGTTTCCAAAAAAAGACTTTCGGAAAAAAAGTAAATGTCCTTTAAATAAAATAGATTATAAAATGTATGTATTCGAAAGTCATGGCAGTATACTTCTGCCTATCACATAAAATTTATATATAAATTTGCTTACAACAACAAATTTTAAAATACCCAAAAAGTACTTTAAAATGTACCAGGAAATGGCCTTTAAAAATGTCTATCCCATGATAGTAAATTTACATATAGTTCCCTTTAGAGGAAATGCTATAAAAAGCAAAAACTCAAAAAAAATGGACAGATTTTTGAAGCCCATTTTAAAGTTAACCTGGAAATTCGAAACCCATTGATGCAATGATGGAATAAAAAGCTTTTGAAAAATATGGAAAACACCTAGATTTTTTCTTAGAAAACTCTTAAGATTCTAAAGACGTTTTTTGTACTCATCTTTTCCTATATAAAAGCCTCCGAATGCTAAGAATTTTTTTTAACAGAATAATCCTGAGATTCAGAGGACTTTTTTCAATGAAAATCTTTAAATTCTGAGGAATTTTTGCATTAGAGTAATTCTTAGATTTTGAATAGTTAGGAAGAAGAATAAAGCTTATAAGCTGAGGACTTTTGTCTAAAGAAAAATGTTTAGATTTCAAAGAACTTTTTCCTGTTGCAAATCCCTCAGATTCTGGGGATTTCTTTTCTGAGTTATTTTTCCTATAAAAAAGCCCTTAGATTCTGTGAATTCTGAGAAGTTCTGAAGAAGAATAAAGCTTATAAGCTGAGAACTTTTGTCTAAAGAAAAATGTTTAGATTTCAAAGAACTTTTTCCTTTTGAAAATGCCTCAGATTCTGGGGAATTTTTTAAATAGAAGATAATCTCATATTCTGAGTTATTTTTTCTTAGATTCTTTAAATTCTGAGATTCTTTAAATTCTGAGAAGTTCTGAAGAAGAATAAAGCTTATAAACTGAGGACTTTTGTCTAAAGAAAAATGCTTAGATTCCGAAGAACTTTTTCCTTTTGTAAATCTCTTAGATTCTGGGAATTTTTTAAATAGAAGATAATCTCATATTCTGAATTATTTTTTCTTAGATTCTTTAAATTCTGAGATTCTTTAAATTCTGAGAAGTTCTGAAGAAGAATAAAGCTTATAAGCTGAGAACTTTTGTCTAAAGAAAAATGCTTAGATTCCGAAGAACTTTTTCCTTTTGTAAATCTCTTAGATTCTGGGAATTTTTTAGATAGAAGATAATCTCATATTCTGAGTTATTTTTTCTTAGATTCTTTAAATTCTGAGATTCTTTAAATTCTGAGAAGTTCTGAAGAAGAATAAAGCTTATAAACTGAGGACTTTTGTCTAAAGAAAAATGCTTAGATTCCGAAGAACTTTTTCCTTTTGT
Organism: Eustalomyia histrio; assembly: GCA_949748255.1. Lineage (NCBI taxonomy): Eukaryota > Metazoa > Arthropoda > Insecta > Diptera > Anthomyiidae > Eustalomyia > Eustalomyia histrio. The sequence continues at coordinate 147,372,761 of OX456524.1, forward strand.
AAATCTCTTAGATTCTGGGAATTTTTTAAATAGAAGATAATCTCATATTCTGAGTTATTTTTTCTTAGATTCTTTAAATTCTGAGATTCTTTAAATTCTGAGAAGTTCTGAAGAAGAATAAAGCTTATAAGCTTTGAAAATGCATTTATTATAATAACAAAATGAATTGATACATTATTCAAAATATTGTCCATCGTTAGCCACTACTTTTTCCCATCTTTCTGGTAGCATATGTATTCCGCTCCGGTTTTGAGGTAAAGAATGAATCAAGCCAATTTCTGGTGCCCAGTTCTAAAGTAAAGCGTATTCCAATAAGGGCGTTCTGCATTGATCGAAACAAATGTTAATCAGAAGGTGCAAAGGGTGAACCAAAACTTCCCATCCACTGTTTTACAAATAGATTTTGACCGGTCTTGCAAGATGTGGCCAAGCGTTGTCATAATGGAAGATTTTGGCCTCGTGTCAGGTCGAATATTCTGGTCGTTTTTCGTTGATTGCTCTCTTCAAACAAATCAATTGTGTTCGGTACAGGTCCCCTGCGATTGTCTGGCCTCATTATACAAACAAACTTCTGATCATAATACAAAATACCCTTCTGATCCCACCAAATACAGAGCTTTACCTTGACGCCATGGATGTACGGCTTCGACGTTGATTTGGCTGGCTGGCGGGGGTTATCGTAATGCATCAATTTTTCATCACCAGTAACAATACGATGCAAAAATTAATTTTTTTTTTTGTCTAAAGAAAAATGCTTAGATTCCGAAGAACTTTTTCCTTTTGTAAATCTCTTAGATTCTGGGAATTTTTTAATAATAATCTCATATTCTGAGTTATTTTTCCTATAAAAAAGCCCTTAGATTCTGTGAATTCTGAGAAGTTCTGAAGAAAAATAAAGTTTATAAGCTGATAACTTTTGTCTAAAGAAAAAATGCTAAGATTCCAAAAACTTATTCCTTTTGAAAATGCCTCAGATTCTGGGAAATTTTTAAATAGAAAATTTCTCATATTTTAAGTTATTTTTTCTATGATAAAACCTGCAGTTTCTAAAAACTGTTTTCATAGAAAAACTCTCAGAATTTACAGAATTTTTTCTAAGAACATTTTCCTGGAGAAAGCCATCTGAAATTTCAGGACTTTTTCTGTACAACTTTTCTAAGAAAAATCTACTCAAAACCTGAACAGTTTTTAAATTTTCATGATTTTTGCCTTTGCTAAAGTTTTTAGACTCTGAATACTTTTTCCTCTGGGAAAACTTTTAGGTTTTCAGAATTTTTTTTTACTATAGAAAATCTCTCAGATCTTAAGGACTTTTTTTCATATTCTAAGGATTTTCTCCGACGGAAAAACTCCTAGATTCTGAGGACATATTTTTCATAGAAACGTTCTTACATTTTAAGGAGTTTTTAAATGGAAAATCCTAAGTTTTAGATTACATTTTTTTCTATGGAAAACTCCTCAAATTCTAGGGAATTTTTCTTATAGAAAAATTCTTAGCTTCTAAGAAGTTTTTATGTGGAAAATTCTTAGATTTAGATTACATTTTTTTTTTCTATGGAAAACTTTTCAAATTCTAGGGAATTTCTCTTATAGAAAAATCCTTAGATTCTAAGAAGTTTTTATATGGATTTGGATTATATTTTTTTTCTATAGAAAACACCTCAGTTTCCAAGGATTTTTTTTTTAAAAAATCTTAGATCCCGAGAACTTTTTCATATAGGAAAGCCCTTAGATTATGAAAAATGTATCCTGTAGAAAAGCTTTTTTTTTTTCTTTCGAATTCATTTATTTATTGAATCTTCACTTAAAAATAGTGCATTAACAATAAGTATTACAAATCTTAAAACCTAAAAACTAAGTTACTTAGCCCAGCCAGTGCCAGACGAAATATCATTTATTCATGTATTATCTGAATTTTTTTCAAAGCATAGGTCCTTTGTACTAGTATGCCAAGTCGGCTGTGGCCCTCCTTCTCAGACGCTGGTGGCCGCGATTTCCAAGTAGATTACGCGCTAGTTCATTTGGATGAGTCTCCAGTTTACTTGAATAGCTTTGGGTAGATTTTACGGCCTCATTAACTTGAGGAACATTCAGTTCTGAGTGAATATTTAAATTTCTTACATACCAGGGAGCGCCTGTTATTAATCGTAAAATGTTGTTCTGCTTTCGTTGAATTCTTTGAACATTAGAATGGGAAGCCGTTGCCCAAAGTTGAATTTCATAACACCATATATGGGTTTTATTATCAAGTTGTACAGCAATCGAGGCTGAGTCTGGAGTTTCTTCCGATTAACCAATTGATTTCAATGATTTTTAATTTCATCTGAGTTAATTTTGCATCTATATGATTATTCCACGTGAGTCGACGATCAAGATGAATGCCTAAATATTTGAGACTTGTATGTTGGGATATGTTTTAATTATTTATACGGATTAAAGGGCAAGTTTCTCTTCTTAACGTAAAAGTAATATGAACACATTTCTGCTCATTCACCTTTATTTTCCACTGATTTAGCCACACTTCTAATTGAGAAACGTGATTCTGTAAAATTCAAAAAGTCTCGAGTGGGTTACTGTGGCAACTTAGGATCGCCGTATCATCGTAGAAAAGCTGATGAATTTTTCATTTAAAAAAATATTTAATTTCTAAAAACTTTTTTCAATAGAAATCCTTTAAGATTTAAAGGACCTTTCAATTATCTTCCTTTTAATTTTGTATTAAATAAATATTTAACCTTAACCATAATTTAAAATTTTAAAATCCTTTAGTTTAAATAATTTTACTGACACTATCTTAATATTTTGATATCCAGCTGTGAAAATTATCTTGATTATATTGTAGTATTAATTCAATAATCATTTTTGTTTTTATATTATACAATATTATAGCTCATTAAAAACAATTGCAAAAAGTTTGCTTTATTAAATAGATAATGTTTTTGAACAAAAAAGAAAAAAAAACCAACTGACAAAATAACAACGACAACAACAATAAGCAAAAAACACATAGTTGCCAAATAATACAGTATCTTTTTAAACACAGTCACACTCGCGTTCACTATCTTCATGCATTACATGTAGTATGTGTTTGTAATTGTATCCTTAAAGCACAACAACAACAACAAAATAATCCTGAACTGAAATTTCATAAATAACCACAGGCGGCATGCAATTGTGTGTGGCCCAGGCAAACATGATATGTGGCTTGCCAAATGAGATAAGAAACAAGACAATAACAACAAGCAATTCTTGTTACGTTTTTTTTTTTTTTTTGTTTGTTGTTTGTTGAAGAACAACATGCAAAAGGAAATGAATGTGACAGTAAAGTAGAACAATTTTTGCTTGCTTGCTTTTGCTACTGATGATGTTTATGAATTTTCTACCGCTACTGCTGTTGCTACTACAGCTGCTGCTTCTTCTTCTTATTATTATTATTCTATTTTATAGATGGCTACTGGCATATATCCAAAAGGAATCTACAATTTGAGGCTAAAAGAATAAAAAAAAAAAAAAAATAAAAACGGAAAAAAATCATAAGCAACAATTTTCGCAGCTTTCTTTTTATTTCATATGGCAACGTGCTACAAAAAATTCGATGGCAAAAGAAGTGTTTTTGTAGCATGTGTGTGGTTGTATGTTGTTGTGTATTTGTAAAGATGATTGTTGTTTATATTAACATGCAGTAGCCTACACGATCGGTCCAATTTTTAAGCACATTATCGATTGTGTGCAGCTGTATTTCACCAATGACTTCACGAATATTGTCCTTTAAAGCGTCAATTGTCTCTGGCTTGTCGGTGTAACACTTATCTTTGACGGCACCTCACAAATAATAGTCCCACGGTGTCAAATCGCAGCTCCGAGGTGGCCAAACGACATCAGCTCTGCGGCTGATAATGCGATGTTCAAAAACAGGGCGAAAAACATCGAGTGTAGCTTCGGCTGTGTGGCACGTAGCGCCGTCCTGTTGAAACCAAATGTTGCCAATATCCTCCTCTTCAATTTTTTTGAACAAAAATTCGTTCAACATGGCCCGATAACGATCGCCATTGACTGTAACGGCCACTCCTTGCTCATTTTTGAAGAAAAATCGCCCAATTATGCCTCTGGACCAAAATCCGCTCCAAACAATGACTCGTTTTGAGTGCATCGGCTTTTCAATGTATGCGTGCGGGTTTTCTGTGCCCTAAATGCGACAATTTTGCTTGTTTACATACCCGCCAAGAACAAAATGAGCTTCATCTGAAAAGATGACATTGAAAAGATGACATTCTGCAACATTACCATGATTTTCAAAGTAATGTCGCAATATTTCCCACCGTTGTTCAAGCGTATACACAACCATATTCGTTCAGCGGAAGGATAAAATTAATTATCTGTCAAATCAGACATGAGCTAAGTGTTACCATTCACGAAATAAGCACTAGTTGAAAAAAAAAAAAAAACGTTAGATGGCGGACCCTATATTTAAAACATTTCATAAAAGACACGAATAAAAATTGTCTCTATGGCCGCCATTTTTTATGAGAAGTATAAAATCTCAACTTTTTGCGAATTTATGGATTAAAAATGAGGAAAAGTTTCCCTCTAAAATTAAAAATAACTGTTCCCTACGGTATGCGCTAATTCACTGATAAAGGGTACTTTTTAGATTTATCGCCAAGAACTCAGCAATAACGGGAGTTTAAAAGTCTCCACCTAAACGGCCTGCCCATAACAGTTTTGGCTACAAGCAAAAAATTTAAAATATGCATTCCTTGCGTATGAGATAATATGCCGATAGAGTACTTTTGGGTGTTGAAACACGAAAAGTTTCCCCCTTGATGGCTTGCAAAGACCGCTTTGTTTAGAAACATGAAAATTTAAATATGTGTTCCCAGGAGTACGGGATGATTTACTGGAAAGATTTTTTTTGTAATGTTCGTTAAGAAAAGCGGTTAAAAGTAGGGTTCATTAGTGGAACAGCCTCCCCTTGAATGTCCTCTTCCCACTCTCCAACAGCTAGAAACTTGAAATTTGTAACTATCAATTTTCCACTAAAGTAGACAACCATTACTACAGGTTTTCTGCAAATTTAAATGCGGATGGACAATAAGGAAAAGTGCACCTCTTAACGGCCTGACCAAACCGATTCTGATAGTAACGGGAAAATTAAAATATGTGTTCCTCTCTAATTCTCTTATAAGTTACTTTTTAAATTTTTTACCAGGAATGTATTAAAAATTGGGGGGGGGGGGGGGGTTAAAAAGGGAAAATCTGCCTCTTAGCGGCCTACCTGAGCCGCTTTGGCTAGAAACTTTAAATTTAATTTATGTATTTGCCGGAGTATGGGCTAATTATATTGTAAGATAGAAGGGAAGGGGCAAAAGGGGAATATTGGAGTATGCTTTCCACGGTTTAAGCAGCTGGAGCTATTAGTCAATATTTTTTGGACATTTTTACGGGAGGAATAAATATACTAAAATTTCCATATATCTTCAGAATAGAAATTTAAGGGTATATTGCCGAAAGTGGTCATATATTACCACATATGAGCATACATGAATCTTATATGAACATATATGAAAATATAAGACCATATTTACTTAGTTTCTTATCCAAAGAGATATGATTGAAAGATATATGGTCGTATATGATCATGTATGCAAATGTATGATCTCATACAAGGCCTTGTAAAGGGTGGTTAATATTTAAGGGCGGTGTTGAATGTGAACCACACCATAAACGTCAGGTTTTTTTCTGCATTTCATTTGTCATTTCGCAATTTCAGACTAACTCAATTCGAACCACGGAAAGATACACAATCGAGCAACGCGTTAAAGTTATTTAGGCTTATTATGAAAATGGGCGTTCAAATCAACATGCAAATCGTGCATTTCGAGAATTTTTCGGTCAATTTAATTGTGCAAATATGCGTACAATCGGAAAAATCGTGCGAAAATTTGAGCAAACCGGGTCTGTAGGAGATGTAAAAACACCAGCGCATGCTCATACAGCTCGTACTGCAGAAAACATTGCTGCTGTCCGCGATAGTGTGGCTGAAGAGCCGTCAACCTCGACTCGTCGTCGGTGTTCGCTATCACGAGGTGATAACGGACTTCTTGTGGCCATAAATTGTGGATATGGACCTAGATGATATGTGGTTCCAACAGAATGGTACCACTTGCAGCACAGCCAATGAAACAATGGCTCTTTTGCGCAACAAATTCATTGGCCGTGTTATCTCACGTGGTGACGATGTTAATTGGCCACCAAGATCATGTGATTTGACACCGTTTGACTTCTTTCTTTGGGATTATTTGAAAAAAAAAGTTGTACGTCGATAAGCCAGCAACGATACAAGATCTAAAGGATGAGATAATTCGGCACATTAACGGCATAGAACCTCAATTATGCCTCAGCGTTATCGAAAATTTGGACCATCGGATGGAGGTGTGACGCCGAGGTCGTGGCGGCCATTTGGCCGATATTTTGTTTCATACACAATTGAACCATACCATATTATCATAATACAAAGAAATGACAATCATTTCCTAAATTATTTGAGTTTTATTCAAAATCAACATCGGCCCTTAAAATTTAACCACCCTTTATAAGCATGTGATTTTTACATGGAAAATTTAATTAATACTAGCTGACCCGGCAAACGTTGTTCTGCCTAGGAATAGGATTACATTATTATCTAGGTAGCTCGCACAAAGTTTGAATATTCTCACAATAATAGTACCCCAGATATGCAATAATAAATTTGTACTTCGTATGGGAGGTGCCACGCCCATTGCTTGGATCCCCCATATTTTTTGGAAGATTATGAATATTATTATCAAAGAAGCTCACACAAAGTTTGAAGACTCCCACTTTAATAGTACCCCAGATATGCAATAATGAATGTTTTCTTCGTATGGGAGGTGCCACGCCCATTGCTTGGATGGCACTCATTTTTTTGGGAGATTATGAGTATTATTATAAAAAAAGCTCACACAAAGTTTGAAGACTCCCACTGTAACAGTACTCCAGATATACAAAAATACATTTTTACTTCGTATGGGAGGTGCCACGCCCATTGTACCCATATAGGTCAATTGTGAATCTAAACCATTCAGGGATCAAATAAAACAGACACAACAAATTTCATCGAAATCGGCCCAGCCGTTAAGGAGGAGTGCAGTCACTAACACACGTACAGGAGAATTATATATATAAAGATTAAATAAAATATTTAAATTTATTTTTTTTTTAAATATTTCGAAACCGAGTTATACTTTTTAGAATTTTGAAAAAAACGTCCCTGCAGGAAAAGGACCTATCCCAGGACACGTGACGTGACCGGTTTACCGTGATGGGTACCGGTCATGGGATCAGTCCTAGGAGGTTGTCAATTGGCCTCTGTAACATGTTACAGGACTGGTCAAAAAGGACATGTCACACAACTAACCCCAAAGTGTATATCACAGGACTTGTACTTTAGAACACATCACGTGATAGATGCTTTCAAACCGTGCATGTGGAAAGTTTACGGGACCAGTACTTTCAGACCCAATGCGTGATAGACATTTTATACTGATCACGTGATAGGTACTTTAGACGCCGATCCTGTTTTCACCCACAACAGAACTGGTACTTCACGTGATATAGATTTTTAAACCGTTCACGTGTTGGGTACTTTAGGAACCGGTCCTTTTTTCACCTACCAAAGGACAGGTCCCAATTCCCAACTGACTCCTTTTTTCCCGCAGGGGTGATATAGATAGAATTAAAGTTGAAAGGATATCCCTTTAAAGACCTGTTTATACATTTTTTATTTATTTTTTGTTAATTATTACAAGCTAAATAAACAACTTAACATATTGACCGATTTCTTATAGAAACACTTTAAAAAAAAAAACTCAATTTTCTACATGTTATTGTACTTTTTTCTGTTCATTCAATGGGAAACAAATGTTGGCATGATTTGTTTTACTTAATTTTTGTTATTGTCAAACTCTTAAAAAGGCATTAAAGCCTACAAATGAAAGCAACAAAAATAACAACAAAAAAAGCCATTTATTTTAACTACACATATGACACATACATATAGCATGATATACAAGCACCACCACCAAAAAAAAAAAAAAAAACAAAAAACAAACATTTAATAAACATAAATGTAAATTTACATTGTATTATTTTTGTAATAGTAAATATTTCATTATTTTTCTCTTTTTTTTTGTTTTGCTATATTTTTGCGGTATTTTATATTGTTTGCAGTTGTTGTAGCTGTTTTTAAAGGATTATTTTTACAGTTACATATTACAAAGCAAACCATTTAGAGATTATGGTTTTAAATTAGACACACACAGATTTTAAATGCCAACCTCAATTATAGTTGTACTTTTGTACTAAATACGGCATAGAGAAACAGTGCAATTAAGTTATAAATTAATAATAATTAGACTAATGCTGCAAATAAGCACAGCATGTGTCTCATTTTATTTCATTTAACATTTTTTTTTGATATTATCTTTGCCGAGGTTTTTAACGAGGATTTATAAAGTATTTATACAGATAATGGAGAATGGATAGCAAAAAAGAAAAAAAAAATATAACTAACAATATAATTAAGTTGAAATAGGAAAAGTTAAATTTATGTGTTATATACAATTTAAAGTAATTTTTTTCATTTTAGAATTAATAAACTTTTTTAAAGAATAATTATGATTTAAAAAGGAAAACAAATAAATTTGTAAAAATACAATACCTAAGGCGTATGAGTAATATTAATTATGATTTTTATACCCTTCACCACAGGTGGAAGGGTATATGTAAGTTTGTCATTCCGTTTGTAATTTCTACAATATTGATCTTAGACCCTATAAAGTATATATATTCTGGATTCTTATGAAGAGCGAAGTTGATTTAACGATGTCCGTCTGTCCGTCCGTATGTCCGTCTGTGTGTTGAAATGGGTTTTCCGAAAAACCCAGACATGATGAGGACTTCATTGTTATTTACTTCTGTTAAATGTGATCCATTTCTGTTTGCTATTGGAAATCAGACAGATCGGTTAATAAATGGCTGAGATATTAGCAAAAAACCAGGACTACCTCTAATTTTTTCGGTAAAATCCCTTTGTTTAATATGTATGTAGAATTTTACGCATAACAAACACATGCATTTGTTGAAATTCTTTTCTTTCATCTCCACCTAGAAACACATACAAAGATTTGTCATTTAAATAAAAACCAAACAAATCTCTAATGAACGAAGACTTTTTATATATGTACCTCTATTAACGATGATTTTGTGTGAGCTTTAATAGTTCAGTTGTTTAGACGCTATGTCACAAATACTTTTTTTTCTCTAAGGCCGCGGGTTCGAATCCCGGTCAATTCACTTTTTTTGTACATTTTTTTTTATTTTCTTAAGACTTTTTTTTTGTTTATTTTTTGTTTTTTTTTTAACATTTAAAAATTAATTTATATAAAATTTTATTTTAAGAATTAAATAATCCAGAAATAAAACATCAAAATTTTTATAAAAACCCTCTGATACAAACAAAATACAAACGTTTTTATTTCTATTTTTGCTCCAATTTAAAAGAATTCATAAACAGATTTTTAAACCATTTTATTTCTCATATATTAAGAAAATTTTATACATAATTTCCCTTTGAGTGCAACTATTTTAGGTCATAACTTATAATAATTTATAAAAAAAAAAATTACAAACTATTTTCCTTTAAATTTTTAAAATTAAGCTAAAGAAATTAAAAATATTTTTTAATAAAAAAGCGAAATAAAATCCCAAATGCAAATTTGCCAGCTAAATCAAACGTTTTTGTAGAAATAAAACACATGCAGTTCTAGTGATTTCTTTTAACGATTTGTTGAAATTCTTTTCTTTCACCTCTTCACCGTTTATACACAAACAACAAACACTATTCTAGAGCTAGAGATCGAAAATCTTTAGTATAACATATTTGCTGAAAAAACTCGGAAATATCGGTTCAGATACAAAAAAGTTATGCCCAAAACATACATTTTTTTAAATACCTATTTTCTGGAACCATAAATCTTCCCGAGTATAAGTTTTATCACCAAACTAAATGGTTAATTTCCTCTTAAAGGCGTCCGTATATAAATCTGTCCATATATAAACTTCAGTTTTTTCCCAACCATGGTGAATTGTATATAAGATTCGGCATAGCCGAATTTAGCCGCTCTTACTTGTTTTATTTATAAAAATGATAATATTTTAAAAACTCCTTTAGCCACAGAGCTTTTGAAAGCCTGAAATGAAATCTAAGATTCCTGTTAATGTCATATATTCGTATATGTGATAAAATTCCTGTGCTGACCTTAGAAAAAGTCTTGATAGATCTTCCTTACACTAATCGGCGAAGATAGACGATGTAATAATTGACGTAAGGAACATAAACGCTGCCTCGGCATAAACGAAGATACGTTTGCCCCAGCTCCAACCACTTACAAAAGTATGCAAGCTTCCCTGATAGACAGATTCTCCATCTGAAAGACACTACACGCAGAGAAAAAATATGGTTGTAATATGATATCTGCTACTATATTGTGCTTGCTGCGATCGGGTATGGTTGTCACAACCAAGTTATTGGTTTTCAAACCATCAACATGATCGCTACCATCATTATTTAGTAAATATTTTACTATTTTATGATTGGCACCATCTATTTTACATAGTTCTTAAGGTCTATGATTTTTTCCTTAACAATTTTTCTTCAAAAAGTCCTTCATATTAATTTTTTTTAGAAAAAACATTTCCAAAGGAAATATTCTTAAATTTAAAGAGCTTTTTTATAGTTTCTTTAAGAAATTTTCTTAGATTATGGATCATATGATAATAATCCAGGAATCATAATATAGTTGCGAGGGACCATAATATGATAACATTTTGAGCATACTATGATTACGTGCGATCATATCATGATGAATTCATTATCACATGTTTATTTAGGACCATAATTTGGAAATTTTTAAATCATAATATAACTGCAGGGACCATATTATGGTAAAAATATGGTTATTTTATTATCATAATAAGATAACCATAATATAATATGACTATGGTTGGCACAGCCATAAACCCAAATATATATATGATGCTCTTTAAATATGATTGACCCAACCATGTTTTTTCTTTGGGTGTAGCAGAGCCTAGACCACAACTTATTTTCGAACCGTGGGTGTATACTAGACCGTACCACCTTATAGGCGAAAAAAAAAAGTTCACCGTACACCCTCAAATATAAAGTATTTTAACAAGAAAATTTCAAAAATATATTTTTTATTTTTTTTGGCCGAACGTAGGGGTCGCCATTTTTTTTTTTCGTTATATCTTCGTAATTTACCGTCCGATCTTAAAGTGTTGTATATCAATGTTTTTTGTCTCGCGGAGGCCGATGTTTTCCTCGAAGGAGCCATTGACCTCAAGTAACCCGTTCTAGTACTAACCCACCAGATCTCAGTTGCTACCACCTTAATGTACTACCCTAATATTTTAAAATGAAAGCTCGCAAAAAAGCAATAAACTTTTGCTAGTAAAGAATTCCAATAATTCCAGCGGAACTATTATTTTATTTTTTTTTAATTTTTTATGTTGCCGAATGTAGGGCATTTTTATTTTTTTGTCATATCTTCTGTATTTACAGTCGGATCTTAAAGGGTTATATATCAATGTTTTTGTCGCAATGATACCAATTTGTTGCATCAAAAATCATTGACCTTAAGCACCCTTTTATTCTACTTAAGGGGTAACACCTATGTAAAAAGCCTATATATAAAAACTTCCTTTTTTTATTTTTTTATTTACGGAGATGTGTTAACAAAGATTGGTTTTCACAAGATTTATGAGTACAAAAAAATATTTGTTTTACACAAAGTTTTACAAAATGATAGTATATTTACAATAGAGGTCCACGGCACGCAGCATTACTTAATCAATTTTTGGTGGATTTCTCTGAAATTTATAATGCATATGGAAAACTAAATTATCTATTGATGCGCGTAGGAGCTTTTGATAGGTCAAATACTTTTTGACTTAGAGCTGTTTCTTTAAGAGTAAAAAAGTAGATATTTTGACTTTAACACTTCGCTGTTTTGTCAAAAATTATATACCCAAAAACTCATACGCTTTTCTCTAGATAATTTAGTTTTCTATATAAAGTGTATGTTTCAGAGCGATCCACCTAAAATTGGTTAAATTATGCTGAGTGCCGTGGATCACTTATAAAATAACACAAATTTTAATCAATCATATTTTGACGTGATTCAAGTTGGCTGTATTTTTGGTGGCTGTCAAGTTTAGAAAAAATGTGCCCCAGAAGATTCATGTACTACATGAACAAAACGATCGGTGTTTTGAGAATGGCACGGATAAGCTGTACATGAATCTTCTATGGCGGTCACCGATGAGCAACTAAATTATCTAGAGAAAAGGAAGTTTTTATTTATAGGCTTTTTACCCCTTAAGTAGTATAAAAGGGTGCTTGGTATCATTGCGACAAAAACATGGATATATAACCCTTTAAAATCCGACTGTAAATACAGAATATATGACAACAACATACAAAATTAAAAAAAAAATAAAATAATAGTTCCGCTGGAATTATTGGAATTCTTTACTAGCAAAAGTTTATTGCTTTTTTGCAAGCTTTCATTTTAAAATATTAGGGTAGTACATTAAGGTGTAGCAACTGAGATCTGGTGGGTTAATACTAGAACGGGTTACTTGAGGTCAATGGCTCCTTCGAGAAAAACATCGACCTCCGCGAGGCAAAAAACATTGATATACAACACTTTAAGATCGGACGGTAAATAACGAAGATATAACGAAAAATATAAAATGGCGACCCCTACGTTCGGCCAAAAAAAAATAAAAAATATATTTTTGAAATTTTCTTGTTTAAATACTTTATATTAGAGGGTGTACGGTGAACTTTTTTTTTGAGGTACGGTCTAGTGTATACCCTGATGTCAAATATAGCTGTTGGACCCCTTCTGTTCTATTTCTCTCTGAAAGGAAACTTGACCTAAAAAGGTCTATCGAAGTCAATTCTGTAGCCTGAATTGAGAAGCAGCTTTGTTACAAATTATAGTTTTACTGTTTTTAAAAACGCAGTTTGTATTTGAAATAACTAATTGAGAGCTTATATGCAATGCCCTCTATGAACCAATATCTTAAAAAAATCACTCTCTAATGGAAAACTATTGACTGAAGTTAGCTACTCCCTGAAAAAAAAAATAATTTTATATTTTTTTTTATATTTGTTATTTTTCTATCAACAAATTTTTTTTGGAATGCAATACCCTCTATCAACCACATGAAGGTTATTGAAATTAGTGCGTGACTAGAATAACATTACTTTTAAAATAGTCAAAATCAGCTGAAGTCTAATTAATTATTAAATATTTAGCAATGTCCAACTCGAAGTATATCGATTTTATTTATTTTTAATTTTTTTGTTAGTTAGTTGTTATAGGTTAAAAAAAAAACTTAAAAAAACTTTGAAACTTTAATAAAATTGCAAATTAAGTCAGTTTTTTTTCCTATGCAATACCCTCTATCAGCCAAAAAAAAAAAAATATATTTTTTTAAATTTCTCAATTGCAATATCCTCTATCAACTATATTGCCACGAATTACATAAAATATTATACTATTTTTACACATAGAATTCAGTAGTTATATTTAACAAATATTGTTAAAATAAGTTTCTTGTCTCTCCTGGAAAAATGTCCTTTAATTATTGATATAAAATCTCTTAATATACTTATTTTATGATGCCATGTAGTATTATATTAGTTTATAAATTTATCATTTAACTTTTCCATGGATTCTATAATTATAAAAATAGTAAAATTTTTGTAAATAACACTTATTTAATATCACTCATACGCCTAGTAAAGCAAATACATAAATGTATAACATATGTGAATTGACTTTGTTATTAAAAACTATTAAACATGTTAGGAATTAACCATAATCACTGTTAAAAATGCCAAACATTTATTTAAAAGCGTTAAAAACTTTTTCATATTAAATAATATTTTTTCTACCTTAAAACTTTTCTCTTAGTTTTGTAATATTTATTTAAAAACTTAAAGTTTTAAAATACTTTATAACAAATAAATATTTTATTTTTACTTATAATATAAGAATATGTTTCCACTTAATGTGCTTTGAGGCCAAAACACCAATTTGTACAGAATTTCTATTATATTTTTTCTCAGCAAAAGAACATGTTGTACCCAAACAATGTCTAGTGGAAACGTAGCATAAGACCAACCAGCCAAACAAACATGTTTTTTGTTGATTTTAATTTATGAAAATTTTATTTTAATAAAAAACAAAAAAAGAAATCCTTAAGGATTACATTACCCAGACTTTTAGGCAAATAGCAACAAACATAGTATTATAACAAAAGCAAAAAAGTGTACTGACCTTGAAACTTTTTTGCATTTTCATTTTTTTTGGTTATAAATTTAAAATCGCTGATGTCGTCTTTGTTTTGTAAAATTTCCATATTTTGCTTATTATTTTAGACTTTAAATACAAATTTTAATGTTTTTTTTTTGTAAAAGTATTTGCTTATAAATGTTAACTTTAAGCTATTTGTGGAAAAAATACCAAAACCTTCTTCTTTTTAAATAGTATTTCCATAGTCTAACATAGTTTTTGTGTGTTTTTTGTTAAAGTTTTAAAAGTCAAATAGGTTTTTGCTTTGGTAAATAAGACTTTTTGAGTTGAAATTTTGTATATTTTAAATATTGTATAGCTAAATTGGTTGGCTAAAACTTAGGTTGGTTGGTTGGCTTTTCTTCCATTGTTGTGTGTATTCTTTTTTGTTTTTTTTGCTACTGCATTTAAATGACTTTTTGTGTACTTTTTCATCATGTTTCTGTACTTTAGTATTTTACTGTTTTTGTGTTCTTTGTGTACAAAAGCCTCTTATAGTCATAAGCGAAAATTAATTAAATATTTACAAGATTCTTATTTAAATGTAGCTGTTGTTGTACTTTGCTGTTGCTGCCAAACTAGAAGTTGTTGTTAGAATATGAAAAATTTTTAAAAAGAAGAAGAACAAAAAAGAAAAACAAATATCACAATAAAGGGAAATGGTTTTTGAAAAAATTAAAATAAAAGACAATATTTGTATTTTTCAAAATTTCCAGTATTAAATGAAATATTTTAAAAAAATGTATTAATATTTACAGCCGTATGCATAGACATTTTGTTGGTTCTTATAACAGTCCTATAAAGAAAATTTGTTGTTAATTTGATTTATAAGTGTGTTATAAAAATCACCAAATTGTCTATGCATCAGAGAACTGCAAAATCAACTTTTTTCTTGATTTAATCATACACAAAAATTCTTGTTCACATTTAATAATTCAAAAAAATTCACTGTAGAATAAAATCAGCATCATGTTACTGAAAGCGTAATTGGGATCAGTGTGAATCACCTGTCGACTAAGTTTTATGAAAATGTAATCACTCAACAAAAAGTCAGCGTTGAATATATCAGAAAAAACAACAAACAACGCG
The DNA here is from genome assembly GCA_949748255.1 of Eustalomyia histrio. Taxonomy (NCBI): domain Eukaryota; kingdom Metazoa; phylum Arthropoda; class Insecta; order Diptera; family Anthomyiidae; genus Eustalomyia; species Eustalomyia histrio. The sequence continues at coordinate 147,388,318 of OX456524.1, forward strand.
TATGAGTGTAATCATAATTAAAACAAAATAGAAACACTTTTCATAAATGTACATTAGGGTGGGATTTAAATACGCTTTTTTAGAATTTTTATTAGTAATACAATACTAAAAATATTCTTCTTTGTGAAATAAAAATATTTTTTTGGAAAAAAATTTAGGTCGATATCTCAGGCTTGCCTAATATGGAAAAATTTAAATATTGTCTAATTTTTTTTTGATATATTTTGATTGGAAAATTAGGCAATATTTAACTTAAACCGAATTGGGAGAGCAATTAAAAAAAAAAAAATTCACAACCCATCTAAAAATCGAAATATATATGAGCATACATGATCATACATGGGCCTGTATATGATCTTACATGGGCATACGTGGTCATATACGTCCATACATTGTTCAATATATGACCATACATGATCTCATATATAATCATATATCTTCGGATCCGAAATTTGAGGGTATATGGACGTATATGATCATTTACGAGCATACATGAATAATATATGAGCATGTATGATAATATATGCACATATATCACCATATACCCTCAAATTTCGGATCCGAAGATATATGGTCATATATGAGATCACGTATGGACGTATATGACCATGTATGCCCATGTATAATCATATACAAGCCCATGTATGATCATGTATGTTCATATATATTTCGATTTTCACATGGGAAAGAACAATATTTTTGGTATTACTAATAAAAATTCTAAAAAAACGGATTTTAGACCCACCCTAATTGATGAAATGTGTTTCTACAAAACCACCCCCTTTTTATAGATAAGAAACTATTTTGTTTTACACACATACGCTTTATTTATTGCTTTTTCTGATTTATTCTACATCAAAATAATTATTGTTGACTCAAACGAACAGAATAAAATCAATGGTATAAAAACCTACCGATGATTATAAATCAGTGACAACAATTTGCACGTCGTTTGATTGATTTAAAATCATCAACAAATATGTGTATTCAACGTTTGAACGCAAAAACACATATATATTCTTGTGTTGATTGGGTATGAACGTTTTGTAATCAGCATTTGCAGTTCTCTGCTATGCATACGGTGGGTTAATATTTAAAATGCTTTATAAAAGTGCGTATGAGTAATATTAAATATTATTAATAAAAAATTATGTGTTTGTTGTTGTTGTTCAGACTAAAAGGCTAAACCGATTTTATTAAAATTTGTTATATAAATTTTAGATTGCTCTTCAGATTTCTGAAGAGCAATCTGATTTGATAAGCACTCTTGAATTTGCCTGGTTTTTACGTGTTTGTGTTAAGATTTGAGCTTTGGTGTGTTTCGACATATTTCGTAAAATTTTATGGCCAACATTTTTGTAGAACATTTTATTCCCGTCCTTCCCCTGGTAAGGGGTGTTTTTTACGATTTGTTAGAATAGAGCCAAAAATTAGCGTTATGTGTGGGAGTTAGAGGGTTAATATGTTCTAAAAAAATATTTGCGGAAATATTTTTACAAAGTTGCTGAATATACCCTATACCTCAGATGTAAAGAACACAAAGTATCATATACCGATATGCTGCACAAACAGGCCAACGGAGAGAAACTTTGACTCTAAATAAAATTTTGATGTAATCTTTCATATTGACGACACATAACCCCATGATGTACTGTGTTATCATAACCAGGGACTGAAACCTAACCCGAACCCAAAAGGGTTCAGGTTCGCTGTTTATAAAAACTTTCAACCCGAACACGCTGAACCCAAAAATTTAACCAGGTTCGGGTTAAAAAATATAAAAAAATATTCTTGCTGTTCATGGCGTGGGAAATGTTTGATAGAAAAATCATAAGAAACATTAAATTTCTTGCATTCCACACTATATCTAGTCCTTCTTTTAAGAAAATACTTGATCAATGTAGAGCTGTTTGCAAATAATTGCAAACACCAAAAATTTCTTCTTTAGCTAAAAAAACAAAACTTGAAAAAATCTAGTCAAACTAGATGGAATTCGAGTTATGACATGGTTCAAGCCTTATTGGAATACAGAAGTTTTTGTTTCTGAACTACTGGATGCTGCATTAGCTATGAATGATAATATTTGAAATATTTGTGAAGAATTCGTAGAAGGTTTTGCATCTGTTAAAAATTTAACGCTGAAACTACAAGATGACTTTAGGCGATTTTAATAGAATCTGGCTTAGTTTTAAAATAGAGCTAACAAAAGATGACAAAACAAAATCATTTTCATAAGAATTATATTTAAATACTCGTATTAAAAAAGAGAAAACCACTTTATTAATAATCCACTTTTGAATGCAGCATTGTATCTAGATAGCAGATTTACAGGTTGGTTGAAAAGTTCCTGCGCTCACCAAGAGATAGCACTGCTAGCTCCAAACTTTTTTCTTCTCAAGTTGGTATAACTGTCCTGACAACACATGCAAAGTTGCAAGTCATTCTGTACATTCTCTCTTTGTTTACAAGCCATTTGAAGTTGACGTGTCATTGATTTTTTTTAATATGGAAAAAATTGAATATCTTGCAGTCATTAGATTCTTTGTTTTGAAGGGTTAAAAAGCAACGGAAATTTATGAACAATTGTTAGAAGTGTATAAGGAGTCCTCACCTTCAAAACGCACCGTTGAATTTTGGGCTGGTGAATTTAAACGTGATCGTACCAGCCTTGAAGACGATCCACGCGAAGGACGACCAAAAACTGCAACCACAGCAGAAATCATTGAGCAGGTACATAACATGGTTAGTGAAGATCCAAGTTTGACTAAGCGTGAAATTGCTAATGCCATAGGCATCTCAGACGAACGAGTACTCCATATTTTACATGAAGAATTACGTATGATAAAACTGTTTGGAAAGTTAGTGCCGCACACATTAACAATTCAACAAAAACTGGATCGAAAACAAATTTCGTAGCGTAATTTGGAGCGTTTTAAGCGGATTAAAACTGACTTCTTGCGTCGTTTTATAACTATGGATGAGACTTGGTTCTACCACCATGATCCTAAATTGAAACAAGAACGTTTACAGTGGACTGAAGCTGGTTGTTCAGCTCCAGAGCAGGTGAAGTCACAACGATCAGGAAAGAAGGTTATGGCATCAGTTTTTTGGGATGCAAACGAAATTTTGTTGATTGATTATCTTCAGAAAGGTAAAACAATCAACTCTGAATATTATTGCAGCCTTTTGGATCAGCTGGATGAAAAAATTCGTGAGAAAAGACCTGGTTTAAAGAAGAAAAAAATCATTTTTCATCAAGACAATGCACCTGCTCACAAAAGTGTTTTGACGATGGCTAAATTCAAAGAATTAAAGTACGAATTGCTTGAACATCCACCGTATTCACCAGATTTGGCTCCCAGTGACTACTATCTCTTCAGAAATCTCAAACAATTCCTTCGTGGAAAGCATTTTTCGTCGAATGAAGAGGCCATAGCAGCCGTAGACGGTTATTTTGCAGAGCTTCCGGAAAACCATTATAAGGATGGGATAAAATTATTGGAAGATCATTGCGACAAGTGTATTGAGCTTCTAGGAGATTATATTGAATAAAAAAATATATTTCATAACAAAAACAGTATTCTTTCATTTCGAGCGTAGGAACTTTTCAACCAACCTATAAGTAATGTATTAAAAATGCTAAAAGCCATATTTTAAAAACAACTAAAATTTTCAAAAATTTGCAAACGGAAAGAGAAGAAGAGAATTTTATGAGAGAATCAAATTCTTGTTCATAAGAAGAAACAATTTTGTAAATCAAAGAACAAATTTAAAAGAAGAAAACTTAAAAATATATTAATTATAAAATTAAACAAAAACTTCTTTGAAAAAAAAAATAAACTTGCAATTAATAAAACATTTATACTTTTTTAAATGTTGAACCCGAACCTGAACCCATTTTTTTCAGGGTTTTAGTCCCCGATCATAACTACATATGAAATAGACATACTGAGCGTATGAGTAATATTATTATTATTATTATTATTAAAAAAAAAACTGATATTAAGCTTAAATTTTAAACATAATATATTAATATTTCATAGCTTATTAAAAATTTATTATTGTTCGAATTAATTTACGAAATATTTTCAAAAACTTTTAAGACAAAAATAACTAAAATTCAATTTATAAAGTCTGTTAAAATTTTTCATTTAAAATCACATCTTTTTACAATAGAAAAAAAAAAACAAAACAAACTAAATCTAACAACAACAACAACAAAAATTATAACACTATTTTAGCATGTTTAATGATTTACTGAATATAACAACTACAATAACAAGTTCTAACAAGACAACATTTGCAACAACCACAAATAATGCATTATACACATGCAAGTGGTTCTTAAATACACACAGATACACAAGCATACACTACCATACACACACACACTCACTTACATATATATAATTTCACTTACTAGGAAAATGTAAAACAAACACAAAGTTTTTATGAATTAAAAAAAAAAAAAATAAAAAAACTACAAAATATAAAACAAGAACAGCTTCCGTTTTTTCGCAGTAACATTAGTACTTTTAGGCTCATGTATGTTATATAAAAAAATACGATATACAACAACAGCTGTATGCTGTATAAGCACATATATATTTTAATGTATATGTGTTATAGTTACTAACACTCATCTACACATGATAATGTTAATAATTTTTACAAACAATAAGAGCATCAAGTTAGAGCAAAAAAAAAAAACATATATAACATATAACAGGTCAATTGAAAAGTCCACGGCCTACCATACTAAAACACATTTTTTTTTTTTTGGCAAAATTCATTTTTTTTATTCAACATAGTTCCCTTCAAGGGTGATACACTCACTGATTATAGCGACCCTCCAACTTTTCGATACCATTTTTATAGTACGATTTGTCCTTTGCTTCAAAAAAAGGCCTCAGTTTCGGCGATCACCTCTTTATTCGACGAAATTTTCTTCCCAACGAGCATTCTTTTGAGATCTGAGAACAGGAAATAGTCGCTGGGGGCCAGACTCGAAGCCCAATTCATGGATTTCCGCCATCGTTTTCACTGACTTGTGACACGGTGCCTTGTTTTGGTGAAACATCACTTTCTTTTTCTTCAAATGCGGCCGTTTTCCGGCGATTTCGTCCTTCAGACGGTCCAATAACGCTATGTAATAGTCGCTGTTGATGGTTTTTCTCTTTTCAAGGTAGTCAATGAGTATTATAAAGGGCGTCCCAAGAAGAACGCAATTTTTAAATTTTAAATAAAACACAGATATTTAAAAAAAAATCGTGAAACTTTATTATATCGTAAAGTAGACAGAATGAGGTTATGTATGGAACAATATATCGTGCAAATGGCCGCCGCGGCTTTGCTGGCATGCACGCGATCTTTTAATGAAATTTTCAATGACCGTTTTGCATGAATGCTGCGGTATTTTATTAATGCAGCGTCCAATTTCCTCTTTTAAGGCTTGAGTCGTCGTCGGCTTATTCGCGTAAACCATCGACTTCAAAAAACCCCAAAGAAAAAATCTAATGGTGTTAAATCGCACGATCTAGGCGGCCAATTCTGATCTCCAAAACGCGAAATAACACGACCGGGAAATGACTGATGCAGCAATTGAATTGTTTCTCTGGCTGTATGACATGTGGCGCCGTCTTGTTGGAACCACATGCCCTCCACATTCATTTCTTCAATTCTAGGCAAGAAAAAACTGGTTATCATTTCACGATACCGAACACCATTGACTGTTTTCGCTTGACCTGCGAACTCCCTTCGCTGTCCATGGTCAGCTGGCTTCAGTTCCTGAGTCAATTGAACTTTGTATGCATGAAGATGCAAATCTTTCGTCAAAATTCGCTGCAAAGTGGATTTGGAGACATCAATTTGCTGATCTCGGTGTCGAATTGAGGTGGATGGAGTTTGAGCGACATCATCACGTACAGCTGCGACATTTTCAGTCGATCGACCTGGTCGATGGCGCGTTGTTGTCTTTACATCACTAACAGACCCAGTTTCGGCAAATTTATCCATTAATCTCTTTACAGTTGACTCTTTTGGAGCATTATTGTGATCCCAAATTGATCGCAATTTGCGAACTGTAGCCGCAAAACTTTCACCATTTTGGTAAAACAATTTCACAATGAGAATGCGTTGTTCATTCGTGTAGCGCTCCATTTTTACTAACCTCGTACCTTCTACTAGCAAACAATAACAATTGTTCAAATGTCAAACAATGACACTTCGAATGTTGCCAGATTTAAAAATTGCGTTCTTCTTGGGACACCCTTTACCATGCGCATTCCAAAATACTGATCTTGCCAGCCGACTGTTGCGTCTTTCCACGCTTTAGAGTTGGTTAATCACGTACAGTCCACTCGGATGACTATCGATTGGACTTCGAAGTGAAATGATGGAACCATGTTTCATCCATTGTCACATATCGTCGTAAAAACTCGGGTTTATTACACTTGAACATCTAAAAACACTGCACCGAATCATCAATTCGTCGTTGTTTTTGGTCAAAAGTGAGCTCGCGTGGCACCCACTTTGCACAGAGCTTTCTCATACCCAAATATTCGTGAATGATATGATTTACACGTTTAGTTGATATCTTTAGAGTACCTGCTATTTTATCTAATTTCAATTTACGGTCATTCGAAATCATTTTGTTTATTTTAATGTTTTCGTCCGTAACAACCTCTTTTAGGCATCCACTGCGTTCACCGTCTTCGGTGCTCATTTCACCACGTCTAAGCTTAGCATACCAATCCTTGATGATTGATTTAAGTGGGGCAGTGTCCGGAAACTCGTCACCAAGCCAAGTTTTTACTTCAACTGTATTTTTTCCCTTCAAAAAGCATTATTTTATCTACACGCGAAATTCCTTTTTATCCATTTTTTTCACAATAACAAAAGTTGCTTCACTCAAAATGCTATAATTCACAAACTAATGATCCGACAGCTGTCACACTTATTCACGTGTCTTTTGAAGGTTAGGGCTAACTAAAAATCATATCGATTTAAGTTTAGTAGCGCTATCGATGTTGCAGGCCGGGGACTTCTCAATTGGCCTGTTATTATATGTACATATGTAGAGCTTTTTTCACTGTGTTTAAAAAAAAGATTCCAACAACAAATGTTCAAATGCACATGCAACATTTTATATACCGAGGCAAAATACTCAGATAAACACAAAAATATACAATCACTGCACTATGCAGCAATACTAAAAAAATTAGAGCAAATTGGTCTCAAGTTAAGCGTCATTATATATATAAGTAACAATTTGTTACCTTTTCATTCAAATTCGAACCACAATTATTAAGCTATAAATGTTATTTTTATAATTCCCACTTTAGAGTGCCCCGGTAGGCTAGTTGGTAGTGTGCTAGCTTATCAGTGCGGGGGTCGTGGGTTCGATTCCCACCAGAGGTTTTGGTCTGTTTTCGCTACAACGAGCCGATGGCCTTTGTTGCCAGTGCTCGGTTCGGGTATTAGGATATAATTTGTAATTATATGATTAATATAAATTAAATAATTACTTTAAATAAATAAATTTCCACTTTATATACAATTTAAGCTATAACAGTCGTATCATTGCAATTATAACATCTTTGGCCCATAGTTCACTCATTTGTTGTGTTCATTGTCTACAACGTTTACTATATACATATGAATGATAAAAGCCTAGTTTGTTGTGGAAGTGATAATATCATATAATTCTCTATGTATGTATGTATGTATGTATGTATGTATGTATGTATGTATGTGCTTTGTATGTTTGTATGTATGTAGCTGTTGTCATTTTATGCATGTAAGTAAGTAAAAGTATGTGGCAAATTTAAAACAATTTACACCATATTTTGTATGTATATTTGGGTATTTAATAATATTTTTTTTTGTTGTTGGTGTGTATGAAAATATATGTTTTAAAAATTCATGCCAAAAGCAAAACAAAAAAAAAAAAAAATACTTATGTAAGTAAAGTATATTGTAGTGTAAATATGTGTTTTTGTGTGTGAGTATTTTTATAGCATGTGTTTGTGTTGTATCACAGCATCATTACTAAATTATTGCATTTATCTTGCAATATGCAGCAGTCGGTACAATTGCAAGAAAAAAAAAAAAAAAATAAATAAAAATTTGTCAGTAATATATAGTAACGGAAAAATTAAAATTTTTTTTCCCAAATTATTAACTGTTTTAAACCAAAAATTTTATATTATTTTTATATATTATTCAAATTTTAAATATTACTTTTGTATTAAGTTGAAGCCAATTCATATTTTTTTCTATGGTGCCAAGCTTAAGAAAGGGTTTAAACCCTTTGCCAACCCTGTTAAAAAAAAAAAAATATATACGAAGAAAATATTTTCCAAAATAATTGATAAAATAGTTCTTAACAATTTTGTATAAACTATGCAAGAACTTGCAATAATTTACTAAGTTTTATTTGAAAATGCAAAAACTTAGTAAATTTTCCCAAGTTTTTATGCAAAAGATACAGTCCTCGCCACTTGAATAGGACCCCCTAATAGTTTTTCTAAAAAGTTGCTTTAGAATAAAAGCTTGTAATTTTTTCTAAGTTTTGTTTTGTTCTCTCATTCGGTAAATTACACTTGTTCTCTCTGAGAACCTTTTTCAAGTTTTTTTTGAAGTACCGTTGCTTTTTTAAGGTTTTATTTTATAGATGATCGAAATTCCTGTCATTTTTCGCGCCACTTGAATAGAACAGTCTCAGTTGATACGAGTTTTTTAAGAGTTCACTTGTTGTGGTTTTAACATTTTTGTTTCTTTATACAATTTAAGATTTTAAAGTAAAAAAAAATTAAAAATGGGTAGAGAAAAATGTCTGACCGAAGCGGAAAAATTAAAAATACAAATTTTTAATGATTTCGGGAAATCTGTTAATCAAATCGCCAAAGAAATTGGTAGAAGTCGCCATGTCGTGTCTAATTTTATAAAAAATAATTAAAACTATGGAAATATTATGAAAGGCCGTACAAAAATCGTGCTTTCACCTGCTGATAAGCGAGCAATTTTTAGATTAGCCTCTTATTCCCACGATACTGTATCCCAAATAAGAGCTAAATCGGGTGATCCGCCAGTGTGAGAACTATTCAGCGTGTTATTTTCAAAGCTAGATATTTGGAGCGACTAAAATTAAAGAAAAAACCACCACTAACAGGGGTCCGCAAGGAAATACGCTTGTCATTCTGTCGCAGTCATATGACATAGAATAATGAGTAGTACCGTGTCGTCTTTTTTGACGAAAAAAAGTTTAACCTGGAGGGTCCAGATGGATTTAATTATTACTTTCAGGACTTGCGGAAAGAAGAACATAATTTAAATCGCCTACATAGTCGAGAAGGAGGTGTTATGGTCTGGGGCAGTATCTCTTATTATGGTACCTCTGAGTTGCAATTTTTGACCACTAAAATGAATGCGAATTGCTACAAGGGTGTGCTCCAGCGGGCTTTTCCATTCTTCAGCGCGCTTTTTGGGAACCTGCAGTGGACGTTTCAACATGACAACGCTCCTATTCACACCGCCAGAGCAGTGAAGTCATGGATTTGTGACCATAATGTAAGAACGCTTGACTGGCCACCATACTCCCTAGACCTGAATATTATAGAAAATGTTTGGGGTTGGCTCGCTCGAAAGGTTTACGCTTCCGGTAAGCAGTACGATACCAAGAAGAAACTTATTGAAGCGATCAAAGCTGCTTGGTCTTCAATTTCCCTCGATTATTTGAAATCCTTATACGACTGCATTCCAAATCGTATTTACGAAGTAATCCTTAAAAAATAGCTTTAGAACATTTAGAATTAAATAAAATGTAAATAAAAATATTTAAATTTGTTCAAAATTGTGAAAAAATCTTTTTTTATGGGGGTGTCCTATTCAAGTGGCGCAATATCTTAAGAACTTTTTCTTCATATTCAATAACAAAAATAATTTTTGGCTCGGTACGAGGCAAGGAAATAATTGTGATTGATACATTTTACAGGGTATCAAATTAGCTTTCAATAATTCAAAAAATAAGGTTCTATCTTTTTTAGTTCATGTGGCGAGGAGTGTAGCTTATTTTTTAAAACTTCAGAATATATTTTTCTATCTATAAAAAAGTAACTGAATGACTCATGCACTGATTCACAAATTTAATGACTTACTGACTCAACATTGCCCAGCCCAAACCACCGGAAGATTGAAATTCGGTATGAAGGTTTCTTCTATCGATAAGAAGGAATTTTCGGAAATTTTTTCTACGGAGGGTTAAAAAGCTCAAACCCTATCGCTTGTCGGTCTACCCAATCCCCTTTGACTGAAAACCTAAAATTACAAATATGTGTTCCCTGATAAGTTACTTTTTGAAAATATTACCAGCCAATTGAATCAATTGGTTGGAGCCACCGCTATATTTGTTTGTCTCAACCGAAATTCGTATAATGTAACAGAATTTTGGTTGAAAATATTTGGTTGGGACAACCAAATATTCAAATTTCGGATCCAAAAATATATGGAAATATATGATATCATGTATGGTCATATATTAAACTATGCATGGACGTATATGCTCATGTATGTTGATATATCACCCAATCTTATATGAGAAGATACGGCCATATACTCTTAAATTTCGGATCCGAATATATGAAAATATATGATATCATGTATGGTCATATATTAAACTTTGTATGTTCATATATCACCCAATGTATGATCATGTATGCTCATACATATTTATATATTTCGAAGAATTGTATAAAAATGGGTATAAATTTTTGAAAAATTCGTCAGGAACGTGGTAATAATGGTGTTGAAATTCTCCCCCTCAAAGTCGGCTGTGGCTCGAAATAAGATATATAAAATATGTGAAATTAGGACGAAAAAAGATAATTGAAGGCAGACCCACTGTCTGCAATAAAAACATTAATTCTAACATATGGATATCTACAATAGAAAGTAAAAAATCGCTTAGATAAAATTTTACTTTAATGGATTTTTCCCAATTCTAAGAGTTTTTTTTACCATTTCTAACGATTTTTCGAATTTCAGCAATCTTTTTCAATTCTATTAATTTTATTTAATTTTGGGGTTTTTTCATTGCAGTGATTTATTTTCTAGTTTTGCTGTTTATTTTTAAATCTAGCGTTATTATCAGTTTTGTAAAATTTTCTGTGATTCTTTTAAATTTTGGTGATTTTTTAAATTTTGACGATTTTTTCAATTCCATCGATTTTTTTCCGCAAATTTTTGCGATTTTTTTTTACAATTTTGGCAAATTTTTTTGTAGCGTTTTTTTCGCTTTTGGTGATTTTTTTACCAATTTTGATGTTATGTTAAATTTTTGAATATTTTTTTAAAATAGGTATTTTTGAATTTAAGCGATTTTTTTTATTATAACGATTTTTTTTTAAATTATTCATCATTCTAGCGATTTTTTTTTACAAATTTAAACGAGTTTTCCCATGTTAAACGATTTGTTATAAATACACATATAAAAATTAAATTTAATGATTTATAAAAAATAGCTTTTTGTCCAGTTTAACTTTTAAATATGGTGTTGGTAAATATACACATTTATGGGGATTTAAAAAATGTATTTATTTAGGTATTGTATGCGCATATGTATTTACTTTAAAATTAGGCGTTTTTACACACATATTTAGTAAAATTACATATCAGTTTTACAACTACATTTAATTTTTACACACTTTTAGTGTAAATTTACACATTATTTGTGTATATTTTTTTTTTTTACACATATATGGTAAATTTACTGTATTTATACAGTTTCCTACTATAAGCTGGATAATTATATTAGAAATTAATTAGAGTGTTTCTTTTTAAAATATCTAAAATCTAAATACATACATAAAATCTAAAAATTATAATAAATATTTGAAAATTAATATATTTTTTGTATGAAAAAAAATATATTTTTCATTGTATGTAGTAGTTATTTTAGGGCGTTTACTGTTAATTGAGAAGATACGAAATTTTATAGAAATATTTATTTTAAAGGTTTTAATTTTTTTTTATCTAAAATCTTGTTGTTAACATTAAATTTGTTTGTTTTTTTTTGTAGATTTTAAAAATGATCTGTCATTTCAAAATGTTCGTTTTGATTATAACGTATGTGAAACATTAATTTTATTTGCTATTTTAGATTTTCACAAAATGCAATTTTGTGCACTTGTTTTTTTGTTTAGTTACAAAAATAATATATAAAAATTGTTAACATTTTTATTTGTGAATGTTTTGCCACATGAAATATAGCAGAAACAACATAAACAACAAATATAAAACCTACAAAAATCCTTTATACTATAACAAGTTAAAAACACTTCAATTTCATTGGCATTTATAAAAAAATGAAAGAAAAATATAAATAGAATAAAAAAAAAATGGCTAGAAGAGGGCTCAACCAAGCCTCAATGTTTACTACATTCAGCTTCAATGCATTTCAAAAATATGACTTTTTTTTAATGCCGCGCTGCTGTAAGTAAATTGTAAAGGAACATTTTGCTGCTTATTGTAGCCTATAAATAGGCTTCATACTCCTGCAAAATTTAAAGGCTGTTTGTTGTAAGAGAGCAGTCGTTGTAGTAGTGTATTACAAAATAATATTTTTTGATCGTTTGTATTTGAAATGTTTTATACTTTGTTTTTTTTGTTACTATTTGTACCGTTTTTCTGTTCTTTTTTTTATTTGTACTATTTCTGTAGTTGTTGGTGGGTTTTATTTTGTGTGCTTGATTGTTGTTCCTTCGTTGGGTTGTTTGTTTGTTTGGTTGGTTGGTATGTGTTGGTAAGTCTTTAGGCAGATGCTTGTTTGGGCTTGGGTTACTTGCTAACTAATCGCAGGATATTTTATATTTTATGCTCAAAAATTTTGTTGGCTCATAGCCAAATATTTGACATACATTCAAATACTATACACTACACATAGTTACTATTCGTATAGTTGGATGTATTAACCCTCTAACAGGCTATTTAGCTGTAAAGGGTACTTTAAAAAGTTATAGTAAAATTTATTTGTTTTTTTTTTTGCTAAATATATATATTGAGGCTAGACCTTTAAATACATAATTTCTTAAATCAATTTTCAAATGCTATTTAAATTTTAACAAATTAAGTCGCGAATTAATTTTTCTGTTTGAATTATTTACTACCAGTATTCAATCTTTATCTTATTAGAAGAATCAAGTTGATTTAAATAATACTTTTTATAAATCAAACGAAATAATTTAATTTTAATAACTCAATTTTAAATTAAAGGATCAAATCAATTTTTATTTGATTCCCGAATTAAAAACAGAATTATTTTGATTCTCGAATCTGATTTGTTTCGCGAATTAAAATAATTTTTTTTAAATTGCGAATAATTTAATTTTAAATCCGAAGGGTTTCATGGAACTTTTATAAAACAGCTACAGGGTGACTATTTTTTTAAAAACAATTTGTGTGATAATATAAATTTTGTTTCCCGTTTAATTTCGTTCGTTTAAAAATGGGTCACCCTGTGTCTTTTTATAAAAATAGATTCCTCTGTATATCTTCCGCACCTGACCTATTTTTACTATCGCAAAAATTTTGTCCGTTTTGCGCTGTCTCGCTTAGTTTTCGAGATATGCGCCATTTTATAAAATGGCTACTTTTTAAAATTGCCGGTATCTCGGAAACTAATAGAATAGATTCGGTAGGTCATCGAAGGGTTTCATGGAATTTTTATACAACAGCCACAGGGTGACTATTGGTTTTTTTTTTATCAATTTATATGAAAATATAAATTACCATACTCCGATAATACAAATTTCGTTTACCGTTGCATTTTTTCGTGGTATAAAAATGCGTCACCCTGTGACGGTTTACCTCGGGTTGTAGTCCGGACCCGGACTATTTTTATTTTCGCAGTATATTAATATTCTATTTTTGCGCGTAGTTTTCGAGATACCATTTTACAAAATGGCGAATATCTAGAAAACAAAGACAGATTTGCAAGTCAATTTTCATGTTTTTTTATTTTGTTTTAAAGTATTATGTTTGAAATGATTTGATTCAAATGATATTGATTATTTTAAATTTGATTCAATAAATTGATTTATAAAATATTGAACTAACTCGCTGATTTACAAAAAAGAATTATTTTTTTTCGCGAATCAATTCAATCAAAATTTATTTTTTTCAAGCTCTGCTTAAAGACTCATGGGCAATAATCATTATTTTGAAACTGTTTTTGAATATCTTGCTTGAACAACACTACGTTGGAAAACTTTCTAATGTATAATGGTAAGACAAAAAGTTGCAGGTTCGGTCCCCGGCGACGACAATATCAATTAAGAAATATAATATATATGAGTTTTCTATCTTTCGTTCAACACCGTCCATTGGTGTTCTCATAGCACCTGACCCCACCGTCTGTTCTCGGATTTATCGTTTCGTGTAACTACAGTGTTGCCATATTTGAAACTCTTTATCCTTCAGCTCCTTTCACCTCTCCTCTATTCTCTTTTCAAAGAAAGCAAAACATTTATTAGTAGGAAGAATTTTTTGACTAATGCTTCTCTTAAAAAAAAAAAAACTTCTACCTTAGCAACAATAAATAACTTGTGTTACCTTTGAAGGTTAAAAAATAAAGTATAGGAATGGTGGACAGCAAAAAGTAATACAACAACAAAAAGAAAATATTTTTTTTAGGGGATATACAGTGAAACCCAGCAATATTGATGGCAACAAATGAAATAAAGTTGATTTTGTGTAAGAAAAAATAAGAAACGTAGACAAGTAAGCTCTGTGCTATCAGCAGATGTCCGTTACTGATCGCCTTTACTGTTCACATATATTCTAAAAGAGGCTGAGTTATACAAATTCTTCTACCTTCCCTGCAATATAATTTTTTTTCTGTTCCTATAACACAGTAAAGAAGAGTAGTCTACCAACAACAGCTCTAAAGCCAAAAGTTCACTTTACTATAGAATGTCGATTTTTAGGCTTAACTTCTAACTACTTGAACTATAGAAAATCGTAAAACAAATGCAAATATTTTTCAGGCTTAGGTAGGCATACCCTTCTGACAAGAAAAAAAAAATGAAATAAAATCACAAAATATATACATACACAAACTTACATTTTGAAGGCGGTGTTGGCGGGTTATGCATAGTTTTTAATACATATGCAAAGAAAAAAGAGGCTGTTTTGAATATAAATACTCATATGTTATAAACGTTATACATAAACATATATACGGTAGAGGGAAAAAAAATCCTTGGCACACTGCCTGCCACTCAAATTGCACAAGTTGCATTTAAATTTGAACGTTTATAGTAAAAACGACATCAACAGCAATGTGAAAATACCAATTTTTACATATAAGATCATGTTATATGTAACGAGGGAACAGTGGGTTATAGGAGAAAACACTTAAAGGAAATTAAATTTTCTTAAAGTAAACGATTTTTGTCAAAAAAAACTATTAAACAAAATTTTCAATAAACTGAAAAGTTTTCGTACAAGATTTAATCCTTTAATGCACTAATCTTTTTTTCCTTATTTTTATTTATTTATTGAGTTATTAATAAAAAAAAATTCGTTGTAGCAAATATAGTTAAATTGAGTTTGAAGTGTGGAAAAGAGACATAGCGTAAATGGGAGCTCGATAGTATTTATTTTTGTGGAGTATATTATTTTCAGGCAATACATGATTTCAGACTATGTTTGGTGTATATGTTGTAAATATCTAACTCATCTTCTATAAATTCCTTCAACCATTTGTGTGTTCATCATTTGAGCCACTGTGCAATATACACTATAGAGGCGGTATAATTTTTTTTAAACACTATTATGTTTTGGTGGAAAGTTTTTTGTAATTTTTTATTATATATATTTTTTGTTTTCGTTAACATATGAGTGGCAATTTATATGCGAAATAAATTGTAAAATACTTAAAAGCCTTTAGGTAATACACACACACACACACACACCAATATATATATGGATAAACATAAACAAACTACAATGCACACATACATCTTTGTATATAAACTAAGAATATTGTGACTGACTGACTTCCCCCACTTACCCAACAATATAAAATACATGTTGCCCAGTGTATGAGATAATTCTCTGATAAAGTATTTTTATTTTTTGGAATTTTTGTCTGTCAATCTATTTTCTTAAATAGAATCCTACGTATAAAATAGTTTAATATTTTACGCTATTCGCCACGCTATGGTTGATAGAGGGTATTGCAATTGAAAAAAATTAAATTTTTTTTTAACAACAAATTATATAATTTGCAATTTTATTTAAGTTTCAATATTTTCCATAGCGTTTTTTAACATATATCAACTAAATAACAAGACAATTCGAATTGGATATTGCTACATATCAATCTATTTTCCTAAAAAGAATCCTACGTATAAAATAATTTAATATTCTACGCTATTCACCAATCTATGGTTGATAGAGGATATTGCAGTTGAAAAAAATTAAAAATTTTTTTTAACAACAAATTATATAATTTGCAATTTTATTTAAGTTTTAATATTTTCCATAGCGTTTTTTAACATATAACAATTAAATAACAAGACAATTCGAATTGGATATTGCTACATATCTTACTATTTGATTTTATCTGAACTAAACTATCATAAAAGTAATGATCCCAGCAAAACTTTGGTAATGGGTGTGATATTCTCATGCGTTACCTTGTAATGATAGCTCATTACCTTTTTCATTATTTGCAAGCATAAAGTAATAAGTTACTGATTATTGATTACGTAATATATGATTTATAAATGTAAAGTAATAATTGAAATATTTTTGAAAATCTATTTTTAGATACATTACTTTGTGTTTTTTGTAAGCAAAATGGTAATGTATGTTTGTTTTGATAACACTAGCGAAAAAACGAAGCGCAACAATTCATTTAAGTTTAAAGCAATCAAATACTATATGCGTCGATAGCTCAGTGGGTAGATTCCTTGGCTGGCAACCAGAGTTCCCTGATTCGATTCCTATCATGACCACATTTTAATAACGTTTAAATATTTGTAATAATTTTTTTTTAATAAAAATTGATCTTTTTTAAAAATCTATTTTTAGACACATTATATTTTCCATTCTCGTAACCATATAAGTAACCCCTTACATTATCACCTCTAAAGTAATAGGTATATACATTACTTTGAGGCTCATCGCCTGTAAAAGTCATCAGTGAAGTAAGGTGTAAAGTAATCCATTAGCCCCTATGGCTACACATTACTTTACACATTATTTGGTAATGTGTGGTTTTGCTGGGTATTTTGCTGGTATAACAGGCTTTAAGTCTTGTAGAAGCTTTTATTTTATACACTGAATCGGAAGCTGATAATTATGTTTGGGATTTGGTTTAGTATCCTGTGTATTCATTAATTCGGTTGGTTAAGTTATTGTATTCTTTAATTGTGTAATTGTTGCATCATTTTTGGCTCGTAAAGTGAATAAGTTTGACATTATTGTAAATTAAAAAAAAAAATCGTAATTTAAATACATTATATCGAATGGTTTATTGGTTACGGTATCAACAATAATGAGGGTTTTAGTGCTTCTTTTGTTATTCTGGCATAGTTTACAACATCGCTTAATATGTATATTGATAATACATTTTTATTAAGTCGATAAACTATATGTGGTTGATAGAGGGTATTGCATTTAAAAATAAATCTTTAAAAAATCGTATTAAAATTTATGTTTTCTATCTGAAATGTAACTGTTATCAGTAAATAGTTTGTAACAAAAGTGATTTTAAAGAAATTGTTTAATAGACGATATTGAATATAAAGTCTTAATATATTATTTTGATTGAAAGAAAAAAGTTCTACAAATGGGGTTTTAAAAAGGAAAAAAGTATACCTCTTAATGACGTGTACAAAACTTTTAAAGCTAGTTAGGTAAAT
The DNA here is from genome assembly GCA_949748255.1 of Eustalomyia histrio. NCBI lineage: Eukaryota > Metazoa > Arthropoda > Insecta > Diptera > Anthomyiidae > Eustalomyia > Eustalomyia histrio. The sequence goes on from OX456524.1 coordinate 147,406,245, forward strand.
ATTAAACCTACAAACAGGTTAAATCAAGGGTGCCCAAGCCCTATGCGCTTGGTGCTCATTTGTTTTTGTAAAAACCAATACCATTTATCCTATTTGTACTATTTATTATTTTCATACTACTAATGCTATTCCTACTATTTTTCATATTTTTTTTTACTATATCGCGAGCTTATTTATTATACCCTCTATGAACCAAAAAACAGTCTTGAGAAGAAATAAAAAACCGATTTATAACCAAATTTTTAATATTTAATATTTTAATGCAAGGGTGCCCAAGCCCTAGGCGCTTGATGCTCATTTGTTTTTGTAAAAGCACTTAGCTATAGGCTGTGTGTTTTAATACACACATAGAGCGCTCAGCATTAGCAATACGAAATACACAAACAACTTTGTCTTATTATTTTTTTTGTCGTTCTTCACTGTATACACTCAAGTGCAAAGCAGCAACACTTTCGTATGATTTGCTGGTAAACATTTAACACAGCGATCATCAATGTAGATTTTGTTTTTGTTTAACGTATGATATGAAATATTTTTGTTTTTCTTTTTCTTTGTATGTATTGGTTTTTACAATAAAAAAATATTGAGTCAAAATTAGTTATTCTTTAAAAGTATTGGTATTTGCTCTTCCATAAGGAACTTTTGGGCACCCCTGGGTTAAATGTATTTATAAAAAGGAGAAAAAACCCTTTTGAAAAGGATGTGAATTTCCATTTAAAAATGTTTGCATATCAAAAATTACCAGTAACGAAGTATTGGACTTTTAAGCAATGTAAATATATACAGTTACATATAGGTAGGTTTATACCTACATATACATAAAAATATAACTTTAAGCATTAATTGAAATTGAAAACGTTGTTGGATGGACCTCATCACAGGAAATACAAAAATATTTCAAGAGATCTCCTTAAAAATAAGAAAAAAAATAACACTTTATTGAAATTCATTTTCGTTTCATATATAATAATACAGTGCTACCTAGCTTAACTCAATTCCCCAAAGAACGCATTTTGGTGGCCATAGTTGAGGTTTAAAAAAAAAATTCAGATATTTGTTTATGCAATCAACACATATTAACTTCTGCATTTTTTACACCAGCCTTGGTTCTCTATTAAGTGCGTTAGTCGAGGTTGCACTGTATATTTTTAAAATGTAAGTAACTTAACATTATATACACTTAAGGGTTTAACCATTTATTTTTATATTTCAATTTATTTAATTCTTTTTTTTTTTAATAAACCCATAAAAAATAGTAAATCATTGAATCATTTTATATAAAAAAAGAAAAAAACATAATAATGCAAAAAAAAAAAAAGGAAATTCTGTAACGGAAATAACAATAAGTAAAGCCTCAAGTTAATATATAAATACATGATATATTTTTGTCCTTTTGCATTAAGGAAACATACAAAAATTAAAAGCTTTTTTAAAAGAATCTCAAAAGTAATTTTTTCTTTTTTGTAAGATTTAATTGTATATTTTTGCCCCTAGAGCGTATGAGTGTTATTTATTTATTTAATACAAATTTAAATGGACATATATTTTATTAAAAGTATTTAAAAATATTTTAAAATGTATTAAAGGAATGGAAAATATTTTTAAAATTGTTAAGTTTAAAAAAAAAATATTTATACTTTTGTTTTATGTTTAAAATTTTAAAAATATGATCATATTTAAAAACTGTTTGGCTATAAAAATGAATATTTAATGGTGGACTCACGCCCAGTCCAGAAGCTAAAGCTACGAACTATATGTAGGTTGCTTTTCTGGTGTATACATCAGCTAAGGCGGGATTTTTTGAAAATCCCATCGGGAGAGGGAAAAACAGGGAAGTCTTCCCCGTGACGGCCTCCTCAACCCCTTTGACTAGAAATTTGAAATTGAAAACATGGATTTCCTTCAGGAAAGGTGGTAGGCAGGGGACTAAAAAAATGGAAAATACATTTTTTATAGGAGAAAAATTTTTTTAAAAAAAGTATCAAAGTGCCATTTATCTCTTATTGGTCCTTTCTGAGACTAAGAATAGTTGAAATAGTGAAACCACATTTAAAAGAATGAATTTTTCAAACCGAAGTACTTAAGCAGAATAAAGAATTTTTGTATAGACAAATTTATTTTATAAACTAAATAAAATAATCATCAGCAATTCGCAAAAAAAATATTAGATTTTAATAAATTCCTTTCAATTTACAGCTTAAACATATTAAATCATTCAAAATAATTGAATTTGTTTACTTGTATTTTTTTTTGAAAATCATTTTAAAGGTTGCTATTAATACCGGTTTTAGCAATTAACCCAGCAAAAATGAAGCTGTCAAAGAAGCAATAAAAGCATCACTACTATGGCAAAGGCTTCACTTCTTTTCTGATGGTTTCATCGATGAATTTAATATTAGCGTGTCATAGGATGGAAGTATTCAAATGTAGCTACTAGCATTACTCATACTTTACTCTAAGGAAGCAATGATAATACAAAGATTAGCTATTCTGATGAATGAATGAGTGGAAAATGTTCATAAACTTTGTAGTATTTAAGCTTTGATGAAAATTTAATTCATAAGAATACAGAAAAATAAGTTTAAAGAAGCGAAATTTATGCATTGATATACAAATACTTTTTACTAAAACAAATAAATAATTCTGCATTAGTAAAAAAGCATTTTTGAAATATTTTTCAAAAATTTTAATGAATTTTTAGAGAAATTTTAAAATATTTTTGGATAATTTAAAAACTGGTTGTACAATTTTGAAACATTTTTAGAGAATTTTAAAACATTTTTGAAAAATTTTAAATAATTTTTGCACAATTTTAAAACAATTTAAAATAATTTTTACACAATTTTAAAATTATTTTGGTAAATTCTGAATTAAAACTGGAAATGATGTAGTGTTAAATTAAATACATAATGCAAAAATGCACAGATTGCGTCGTCATAAATATTTGAGGCTGAAAAAATGCAAATGACAGGCCAGCTAGTTTCAATAAAAGGTAAAAAAAAAATCTCTTTTTCAAAACTTTTATAAAAATTGCAAAATTGCATAAATTCTAACCCTTATGAAATTTTAAACTAAAATATAAACAAGTAAAAAAGGGCTAAATTCGGCTGTGCCGAATCTTTGAGTACCCTCCACCATAGGGGCTGAAGATGATATACGTATATACTAAATTTTGCATGAACTGTAATATGAATATGTTTTGTCAATTTATGTAACGAACTTTTGTTATTTAGTTTTAGTAATGTTATTTATTTAGTTTTAGCAATGTTACTTACAGAGGTCTGCACTGTTAGCGACTTTAAAATTGTTGATTTTTACGTTAACTTAGTTATTAGAGAGTAACACACATATAGCTCTAAGAATGTTATTATTCTCATAGTATGTAAGACAATAAATGTAATCGAACAATAAGAAGACTTAATAACATTTTTACTTACTTAACAGAAAAACAAAAAATAGATACAGAAAAATTGTACAAATTTGTATGGAAAATTTAGAGGTACCTTCACATTTTCACTCATAACTTTTGAACCGCTGAACCGATTTTGCTCATTTTAAATACCAAACTGCTCGGGAGGATGTTCAATAATCTGGGTAAAAATAGGCACCCCCGCTTGCGTCTTCGCGTCGTGATCGCCATTTCAACAGACAGACAGACGGATAGACAGACAGACAGACGGACATCGCTAAAAAAAAAGAATTTATTTTCCATTGAGCGAGTACAAAAACATTTTAAAAATAAAATTGAAATTAATTCACGTGAAAACTAAACTACTACTACTGCTACTGTATATATAAACTAAATATATTTTGACATTTGCCTGTCATTTTCATTATTTAAACATAACAATTTGAATATACAAAAAAAAAGAAAAATAAAATCTATGATTTTTTAATACTACATAGATGGAAAAATCACAAGAGTAGAACAAAAAAAAAAAAGGAAAAAAAAAAACATCAACTACTATTTTAAACAGTAACTTATCATACAGCCAGTAGTAGTGATTCAGATTTGTACTACACATCATCCTACTATTACGTGGAACTGTAACTGCATCTCACTCTTCATGGTAAATAAATGATGGTGACGAGCCACAAACAGTTGCTAGATTAACTGACAGTCAAACAATAGGCAACACAAACGAAAAAAGCCATTCAGGCCGACAATGTTTTTTCGTTTGAAATTTTTGTGTATTATTTCAATATAATTTTCTGTTAGTTTTTTTTTCTATTCTGTTCTGTTGTATTCCAACTCTATTTTAGTTGTCTTGTTCTGAATGACAGACAATGTGCAAATGTCAACAACATAAAAACGTTAGCAGTTAACTCAACTGACACAATGAATGAAAATATACTACACACATACACATATATAAACTTACACCAATAGAGATATACTACAAACAAACTTTTTAAGAGTTTGTATAAATGTTGAAGGCATATTTAGTATAAAATAAATGTTTGTTTGGTTGTATGTATGTGAGAGTGTGTGAGTGTTTGAAATATATGAGTGTATGTGATAGTGGCGTTCATTTCCAGTTTTTTTGTTCTTCTGTTTGATTCTGTTTCAATTCTGAATTTGATGTTTAAATTGTATGACTCGGAGTCTGAACAATAATAACAGCAACAACAACAACAACAGCAACACTATCAACAACAATAATAATGATTGTAAATGTATATAGAGATGCAAATAAAAACACAGCCTGCATTTGAATAATAACGGAAACGGAAATGAGTTCACACAAACAAAATAAAATAACTAAATAGTCTAGGACTGTTTTAGTGCTACAGAGTATGGTTGCAGCAGAACGATAAAATATTCTAAATTGATAGAAATTATTATGAATAAAAAATAAATATAAAGAAAATGTTCTACTAAAATTGGGTTATAAATATTTAGCCTTTGATTGTTACAAATTAAAGGAAATTTGAAAATCAATAAAACCTAAACTAAAAGGGAAATTGAAGAAATTAATGAGAATGAAACAGCAAAAAAATAAAAACGTAACGAAAAAAATGTTTGACTAATTTTTTGTAGAAAAGTTTATTGGTATGAGGAATGTGAAGATTTTATTTTATAAGTTAACTGAAAAATGCTGAGGAACAAATTTAAAAGAAAGAAAGAAAGAAAGAAAGAAAGAAAGAAGGAACTAAAGAAAGACAGTAAGAAATAACGAAAGAAATAAATAAAGAAAGGAGGAAAGAAATGAGGAAAGGAAGGAGGAAAGAAAGGAGGAAAGAGAGGAAAGAAAGAAAGAAAGAAAGAAAGAAAGAAAGAAAGAAAGAAAGAAAGAAAGAAAGAAAGAAAGAAAGGAGGAAAGAAGGAGGAAAGAAGGAGGAAAGAAAGGAGGAAAGAAAGAAGGAAAGAAAGGAGGAAAGAAAGGAGGAAAGAGAGAAAGAAAGAAAGAAAGAAAGAAAGAAAGAAAGACAGAAAGAAAGAAAGAAAGAAAGAAAGAAAGAAAGAAAGAAAGAAAGAAAGAAAGAAAGAAAAAAGAAAAAGAACTAAAGAACTAAAGAACTAAAGAAAGACAGTAAGAAATAACGAAAGAAATAAAGAAAGAAATGAGGAAAGAACAAGGAAAGAAAGATGGAAAGAAAGGAGGAAAGAAAGAAAAAAAGAAAGAAAAAAAGAAAGAAAGAAAGAAAGAAATAAAGGAGGAAAGAAGGAGGAAAGAAAGGAGGAAAGAAAGGAGGAAAGAAAGGAGGAAAGAAAGGAGGAAAGAAAGGAGGAAAGAAAGGAGGAAAGAAAGAAAGAAAGAAAGAAAGAAAGAAAGAAAGAAAGAAAGAAAGAAAGAAAGAAAGAAAGAAAGAAAGAAAGAAAGAAAAAAAGAAAAAAAAGAAAGTAAAAAAAAAGAAAGTAAAAAAAAGAAGTAAAAAAAAAAAAGTAAAAAAAGAAAGATAGAAAGAAAGAAAGAAAGAAAGAAAGAAAGAAAGAAAGAAAGAAAGAAAGAAAGAAAAAAGAAATACACCACTAAAGGCAGGTATAAGGTTTCAAATAAAAATGTTAAGAAAAATCCTTAAAATATACGCAGGTTACAGTTATTGTTGCGTTTATGGTAAAAAAGTAAGACTTGTCTGATCATCGGAAGGATCTGGTTGAGATATCTGGCACGTCAGTAGATTCTGACCTTCCCAGAGCCTGCAGCAGCAAGTCGTGCTGCATTAGTAGCAGAATAAATTGAAATAATATGAAGCATAGCATTGAGGGCATCAGAAGCCCTTATCGCACCAGTAACTTCAATGCAAGCCGAGCGCTAAACGCTGTAAATTTAACGCTTTTCATCGTCAATGCTTTAATTTCTCGCAATTGAGGCCAAGAATCTTTGAAAGCAACATCTATGGCTCAAGGACATTCACAATGCATTTGAAACTTTCAATAGTCCCCCTGACCTATGATCCCTTACCGAGCTTCTCCTAAATAAACCTAATGAATTGGGGTCATACGATTCTTCTAGGATTCCTGCAGCATATTTCCTCTCAAACATTTTTAATAAGTCTATAACCTTTAGGTGGTTGATAGAAGGTATTGCATTGAAAATAAAATTTTACGCTTTTTATCGCCAATGCTTTGTTTTCCCGCATTTGAGGCCAAGAATATATGAAAGCAACATCTATGGCTCAAGAACATTCACATAGCATTTGTAACTCTCAATAGTCCCCCTGACCTATGATTCCTTACCGAGTTTCTCTTGAATAATCCTAAAGAATAAAGGTCATACGATTCTTCTAGGATTCCTGCAGCATATTTCCAAATGTACAAGTTAACGCTGAAAAGTTACCAATTATGTTACAATGCACAATTTTTAGTCTGATAGCCGTGGACTATCCTCTGTGCTTGTCCAACCCACCGCAACTCAACATCCAATTATGTTACGAAAAGCACCTCTCAGACACTCTCCTCTTTTCAATCTATTAAAAGGATTATATCAGATCAGTGTAAAATCTAGAAGTTCATTTTAAGCTGTAAAATGTTCATAACTCGGAAAACTAAAAGTAGGTTTGGAAACAGAATTGATTTAATAATTGATTTTGTGTATTAATTTTAATACAACGGATATAATTACATCATCCGCAGCAATGTAGATCAATAGTAACGTCACTCGCGATATATGGATCCAATGTCGCGGAATATGGACCATATTATTAACCGCCCCATCTGGCACCAGATATTATTCGGTATGACCAGATCTGCTAATCCACAGAAATCGTCAAATTCTATCTTTAGATATAAATAGATCTGCCACTAGATCCGATCAGACCTGGCTATAAAGTGTATCACATCATATATAATAAGATATGACATAATCTTAACGTATATGATCAAATCTGCCATCAGGTCTAATTAGGTATTATGAAATCTAATTAGATCTGGTGGCATAATCTTATAATCTATACAGGATGGTTGAAAAGTTCCTGCGCTCACCAAGAGATGACACTGCTAGCTCCAAACTTTTTTTTCTCAAGTTGGTATAACTGTCCTGAGAACACATGCAAAGTTGCAAGTCATTCTGTCAATTCTTTCTTTGTTTACAAGCCATTTGAAGTTGACGTGTCATTGATTTTTTTTAATATGGAAAAAATTTAATATCGTACAGTCATTAGATTCTTTGTTTTGAAGGGTTTAAAAGCAAAGGAAATTTATGAACATTTGTTAGAAATGTATAAGGAGTCCTCACCTTCAAAACGCACTGTTGAATTTTGGGCTGGTGAATTTAAACGTGGTCGTACCAGCCTTAAAGACGATCCACGCAAAGGACAACCAAAAACTGCAACCACAGCAGAAATCATTGAGCAGGTACATAATATGGTTAGTGAAGATCCAAGTTTGACTAAGCGTGAAATTGCTAATGCCATAGGCATCTCAGATGAACGAGTACTCCATATTTTACATGAAGAATTACGTATGAAAAAACTGTTTGGAAAGTTAGTGCCTCACACATTAACAATTCAACAAAAACTGGATCGAAAACAAATTTCTCAGCGTAATTTGTAGCGTTTTAAGTCGAATAAAACCGACTTTTTGTGTCTTTTTATAGCTATGGATGAGACTATGGATCCACTACAATGATCCTAAATTGAAACAAGAACGTTTACAGTGGACTGAAGCTGGTTGTTCAGCCTAAAAGCAGGTGAAGTCACAACGATCAGGAAAGAAGGTTATGGCATCAGTTTTTTGGGATGCAAAAGAAATTTTGTTGATTGATTATCTTTAGAAAGGTAAAACAATCAACTCTGAATATTATTGCAGCCTTTTGGATCAGCTGGATGAAAAAATTCGTGAGAAAAGACCTGGTTTAAAGAAGAAAAAAATCATTTTTCATCAAGACAATGCACCTGCTCACAAAAGTGTTTTGACGATGGCTAAATTCAAAGAATTAAAGTACGAATTGCTTGAACATCCACCGTATTCACCAGATTTGGCTCCCAGTGACTACTATCTCTTCAGAAATCTCAAACAATTCCTTCGTTGAAAGCATTTTTCGTCGAATGAAGAGGCCATAGCAGCCGTAGGCGGTTATTTTGCAGAGCTTCCGGAAAACCATTATAAGGATGGGATAAAATTATTGGAAGATCATTGGAACAAGTGTATTGAGCTTCTAGGAGATTATGTTGAATAAAAAAATATATTTCGTAACAAAAGCAGTATTCTTTCATTTCGAGCGCAGGAACTTTTCAACCAACCTGTATGATCAGATCAGCCCCCACATCTAATAAGATTCCATCATATCAAATTATATCTAAACAGATCTAATAAGATCTAATATATTTAAACGGCTTTTTTTTTATAGTTTCTTCCCAATTTATATTTCATTTTCGAATTGGCTTTCGAACTAACTTTTTTACTCGAACCAACAATAAATTTATATTTCACACTAATACTGATTAGCAATCACAAATTTATTGTTTTTTAGTGAAACAAAAAATTAGTTAAATTTCCATAATTTCTTTAAAAAAAAATATTTTGTAAAATTTTCATAAACTTCCTCTATCTATTATATAAATTTAGTTTTGTTATAAAATAAAAAAAGTTTATTTTTTGTTTTACTCTCCAGCAATAGTAGATTGTATTACTGTTAGCGGATGTTGTTAATGTGATGCAGCGCTAAATTAGTATTCATGCCTGCAGTGTCATTTCTTGCGCGCTTAATATGAGAAAAAAAATAACTAAAAGTTTTTTAGTTTTTTTAGTTTTTTATTGTATTTGTTGTTGTTGTTGTTGCGTGTGATTGATATGCTACTTGTGCTGCTGGTGTTAATGTCGTTGTTGTTGTTGTTGCGATTCCAACTACTGCTGATTTAACCACTTGTGCTTCATAAACTTGTTATGTTCTTTACTATAAAGCCACAGTTAGTAATGTTTGAACATTTTTTTGGTTGTATGTTCTTGCTGTTGTCGCTGTTGTTCTTACTGTTGTTGTTGTTGTTGTTGGTAGTGGTACTGGTGGTGTTGGTAGTAGTTAGTTTACATCTAGATCCTCTTGTGTTCAACACAAATGAACTTTAAAAAGCTTTGACTATTAAGGCATGTTAAAAAAAAGTTTTTCTTTTCGCCAAAAAAAAAAATAACTACTTAAATATATGGTAAAACATAAGCGTGGTAAGATTTTCAAAGGGTTTACAAATGGGATATGCAAATTTAGAGTATTTCATTAACAAAGTTTTATAAATGTAAAAGTGCTACAAAGTCCTGAGTTTGAAAGTTAATAGTTTCTATTGCAGTTACCTTGTCATCTTATGGGGTTTGGGTAAAAAATAGGCAAAATTTGGAATCACTCAAAAAGTTTATTAAAAATCAATTATTGTAATAACAAATGCAAAGTTATGAGACAATTGTGACAAGCACACAGGTGGTTACCAAAAACTACTAGATAAGTACTACAAGTCGTATGAGTAATAAGTTTTAGTACACAATTAAATTAATATAACTCATACGACTTGTTGTATACACTGCTATATTTCTTGAGTGTAAAATTTAATATTTATGTAGTTTGACATAATTGGCCATAACTTTAAAATTTATCCATGGATTTTCTTAATATATGACTTATGATCATTAGAGTCTATGGTAAAAGCAAAAATAAGTATAAACATTAAATATGGTTTTACATAATTTATTTTACACCCTCCAAAGTCTTCATGTTATAAACACTATAAACAAAATATAAAAGAGAAATCAGTTTAGAGGGAAACAAATTTTTTTGGGGTGGACAATTTTTTTTTGGATATGAAGAGGTGTTCAGATTACAAGAGAAAAATATTTTAGAGGTGAAAAACTTAATGAAAAATTTTTCGAGGTGAATATAAAATATTAATTACCTCTGGACGTTTGGTGAAAAAATTTGACTAGAAATTTTGTGGTAAACAAATTTTTTTCTTGAGTTTAAAATATACATTTGTGGTAAAAAAAATTTGTTTGAGGTGAATCCAAAATATTATTCACCTTAAGATGTTTAGTGAAAAATATCACAAAATTTTTTAAAATTATCAGACTCTACCTATCAATTTGTATTGAAAATTTACACATTTTTACTTTTAACTTTTTTATGTATAACTGTTTATTGAGGGCAGCTACATCTATGGGAAATATTGGCGAGAAAAAAAATTGACTATAGTTCCCTTTTTTAATAGTTGCTATTTGTCTATTAACCATAAATTATATTTTTGAATGCAATACCCTCTATCAACCACATAAAGGTTATGTATTATTACTACATATAATTAAACAAGCTATTTCATATAACTGTTTATACTACTGCTTTTTACATATCAATGTCATTTAAATGCTTGTTTATTAGAATGTCCCGAAAACTACGGTTTTCGAAAAATTGAAAAGATTTGAAGTATTAAAAAAAAAATAAATAAATAAAAAAATATTATTGACGAGAGAAAAAAAATCAACTATAGTTCCCTTTTTTAGTAGTTGCTATTTGTCTATGAACCATAAGATATATTTCTGAATGCAATACCCTCTATTAGCCACATAAATGTTATGCATTTATACTATATGTACAACTGTTTATACTACTGCTTTTAACATATCGAGGTCATTTTAATGCTTGTTTATTAGTGTGTCCCGTAATCTACGGTTTTCGAATAATTGAAAAGATTTGAAGTATTTAAAAAAAATAACGAAATATTATTGAAGAGTACTTTAAATTTTTTTTGTGATATCCATCTGTTGCTCCATTTAAACTTTCATAAATATGTAAGTTTTTATTCATTAAAACGTTTTGTATATTTTTCCCTATTTTTTTAAACTATTTATAATATAAAACCTACGCCACTGTTTATTTTTTAAGTTGTTGTTAGTGTTGGATTTTCACCAGTGATGCGTTATAAAATGTAAATCCTTAATTATGACATTATTTTGCATATTAGTAAGACAAGTTTTACTGACACGTACTCTCTCATACATTTATATCTAAAGTTTTCTAAGAAGTCTTTTTTTTTATAATACTCGTACTTCCTTTTTTCCTGTTTTTCTTTTTAATTTCTTTTAACTAAAAGATGAATAATTTGGTGAAGAAAATTTTGTGAAATGTATACTATATACATAAACTACATAAATTATAGGGAAATTATAAAAAAGTTTTATAAAGAACTTTTTTTTTTTTTTTTTTTTGATTTAAGATTTTATTATAACTAGATGTAATATAAATTTTTGAAGAAAAATTTATTTTGATATGAAATTAAAGTCGCAAAAAAAAAATAAATAAATTTTATATATATTTATTTTATTGTTAAGTCATTTGTTATTTATTAATATTTATTTGGTTTTTCCATTTGAATGGTAATTTTTTTATTATAGTTTTTATCTTAAAATTTCCCCTTGAAAGAATTTAAGTATTTAAATCAAGTTCAAGAAATTTCTAATGAATGAAAATTATATTATTTTTTTCCTATAACATATAAATGTTGTATTCATTCATTATTTATACGTATATAATATTTATTTTAAAATATGTACTACATGTGACTTACATGTGTTTAATAATGTCTTCTTTAATAACGTAATAGTTTTTATCGTTGCAACTACTCTCTGTAAATAAACACAAAAAATATACAAAAAATTATTAAAAAATATTAATAGTTATTAAATATTGTTTTAAATATAAATTCTGATTATTCAAAATGTGTAGCAAAACAATTCATATGGGCTATTCCATGAAAGATTTACCAAAAACTGGTATTGTTTAATCTTTTCACGCTAAAATTCTATGGATCCCCTTAAAGACTGCAGTTTTTATTATCTCGAATTTAAAAAACTCACTATTTTATTTGCAATTTTTTTTAAATTAAAAATATGCAGAAACATGTCAATTTTTAACATCACTTCAAAGACAGCAATAACTGTAGAAACTCCCACTTTTGGAAATTGTTCACAGTTTTTTTGGGATTTGTGGGATTCTGTTCATCATATCTCAATTTGTTTTTAATACACCTTTTAAATATTGATCCGTTATTTCTTAAAATTTGTTAAAAAATTTCCAAAAAAAATTTTCACAATTATTGCTGTCTTGTCTACATTGAAAACGGCGTGAAAATTGATTAATTGCTTTATTTTGAAATCACCAGGATGCACTTAAGAAAATTTTAAGAAAAAATGCTCAAATTCGAAAAGTTCTGGGGGAAGAAAAATGAGCAACTGGGGAACATTTTTCCATTACATGCATTTGAGGGAAATTGTCTTTTTGAAAAATATAAATACAATATTTGTTCTTAAATAAATTTTTAATGTGAAGCCAAAGGAGTCGGCCTGGAGATATACTGGCAGCCCCAGCACCAGGATCGGGTGGAGATGTCCAATCAGCTACTACATCCTAAATGAAAACGATTACAGAAACCGAAACAAAAGAAAAACATAAACGATCTGATTTAATGATAACGACCTTCAGCATGAAAAAACGGACTCGATTTGGAACCTTGAACGTAAGAACTCTTTTGAAACCATCACGATTAGCTCAAGTCTGCAAAAAATTAAAGAACTACAATCTACTACTCCTGGGACTAAGTGAACTTCGCTGGCCAGATTTTGGTGAAACAATGACAAGCGAAGGACTCCATCCTCTCTACTCCGGTAAACCAGCAAGTGGAACAAGATCATCTGGAGTTGGCCTGCTGTTATCAAAAGAAGCCCACAATGCTATGATAAGTTGGAAACCATATTCCGATAGAATAATCACAGTAAGGCTTCGAACCCGTGCCCGTAATATAACATGTATACAATTCTATGCTCCTACAGACGTCTCAGACTATGCTCTCAAAGAAGAATTCTATAGCCTTCTTGACCATGCAATATCGTCCTCAAACATCGGCGATATATTAGTGGTAATGGATTTTAATGCTCAAATTGGTCCTGACAACAGAAGCTTGGAGAACATAATGGGTATACATGCACAGGGGAGAAGAACAGAAAACGGCGAATTTTTTGTAAACATGTGCGCGGCAAATAACCTCGTTATTGATGGATCCCTATTTCCCCACAAACCTGACGATAAGGTAACATGGGTATCGCCTGATCACGTAACAGAGAACCAGATTGATTACATTACAATCATTCGGAAATGGCGTGGGTCTCTTCTGGATGTAAGATGCAAAAGAGGTGCGGACATCGCAAGTGACCACCATCTACTTATAGCAAGTGTTCGTATCAAAGTGGCAGCAATCAACAAGAATTTCGAAACAACCCAGAAAAGAGTCGACGTAAGCAGACTTAAAAATCCCACCGTAGCCTCAAAATATACTACCGCATTACAACAATCCCTTGCATCAACCTCATATGAACAGTGGAAAGATTGGCAAACCACTAAACGTATAATTACTGAGGCTGCTAAGGCACATATTGGCCCCAAAGATCAGAGGCGTAAGCACTGGATATCTGACGACATCTGAACATTGGTAGAAGAGAGAAAAGAGCTAAAAGCTGCTCTCAACTCTGCCAAAACGCGAAGCCAAAAAGCAAATCAAACGCACATGGGTAAACAACATAGCTATAGAAGCTCAAGCGGCAGCAGACACAAATCGCAGTGGAGATCTCTACAAACTCGTCAAAAAACTTACAAATAAGTCCAACGTATCTGGAAAATCACTCAGAAATGATGATGGCCTACTTATAACGCCCAAAGATGAACAGCGTGATCTATGGGCCGAGTATTATTCCTCAATGTTATCCCCGAGGCAAAAACTATGACGAGTCTACGAGTGTATGTAACTGTACCACCCATGGAAATATTCAAAATATATTCACTACTACACCAACAGTATCTGATATTATATCTGCCATTAAGACGCTCAAAAACAACAAAAGTCCAGGAAATGATAACATATCTTCGGAACTTCTTAAAATAGATCCTGAAACTAGTGCACAAATATTTTTTCCTTTAATAGAAGATATCTGGATAAATGAAAGCGTACCTGAAGAGCTCAAAGAAGGCATAATAATAAAGTTGCCAAAAAAGGGAGACCTAACTAACCGTAACAACTGGCGAGGTATCACTCTGCTCAGTATGGTGAACAAAATAATCACACATATAATAACCAAAAGAATCTCTGATGTTATAACACTCAGAAGGCAACAAGCTGGATTTTGTCCAAAAAAAATCATGTATTGATTATGTCAACACACTCAGAATAATAGTGGAACAGTCGGTCGAATGGCGGTCTCCTCTATATCTAATATTTATTGACTTCGAAAAAGCGTTCGATACTCTCAATCACAATGTCATTTGGAAATCCCTGCAATGTAAAGGTGTCCCATAGAAAATAATTCAACTCATTAAAAGCATGTATGTTAGTGCAAGTTGTCGTATTCAGCACGAAGGCAAACTGAGCAGAAAAATTAATGTTGGTACAGGAGAACGGCAAGGTTGCGTGATTTCACCACTTTTATTAACCATTGTGTTAGATATTGTCATGAGCCATGCTATGTCGGATAATAGAGCTATTGGTTGGGGACTTCTAAATCGGTTGAAGGATCTTGAATATGCTGATGACATTTCACCGATACTCTGATATAATCATGCAACTGCAACGTCTTACGGAGCTGGCCAATAACGCTTGTCTTAAGATTAATATTGGCAAAACTGAAGTGATGCGAATAAACACAGAGAACTCAAACACCTTTACAATTGGTAATGTGCCTCTGGAGGAGTTTAATTCGTTTTGCTACCTCGGAGCTGTCATCACAACATCAGGCGGTTCGGGTGCAGATATTGCAAATCGAATAAAAAAGGCGACTCAAGCCTACGGCCAACTTAATAAGATATGGAACTCTTTAACTCTCTCTCGCCGTGTCAAACTAAATATCTTTAATTCCAATGTCCGATCTACTTTATTATACGGATGCCAAACGTGGAATGCAGTCCCTCGTGATATGCATGCCCTACAAGTTTTTTATAAATAAATGCCTTAGACGAATTATACGAGTCTTTTGGCCACAATACATATCAAACAACAGACTATGGCATCAAACGAACCAATTCCCCATAACTACTGAAATACAAAGGCGAAAATGGAAAATGGAACTGGATTGGGCACACCATACGAAAACCGGTCACAGATATTGCCAGAACAGCGATCAAGTGGAATCCTCAGGGCATCCGTAGAAGAGGTCGACCAGCTCATACATGGCGAAGACAAATTGAAATCGAAGTGTCAAAAATGCAAACTAGCTGGAAAGCTCCTTATAGGAATGACGGAGTGTTATTGATAAAAAACTATTAAAATTCCTTTTTTTAAATATTTAATATCTAAAATAATACCATTTTCAGCGCGAACGAGATATTGCATTGAAATTTTCTTTCATTTTATAATAAAATTTTTTGGTAATAAACTAAAAGGAGAAAACAAGGAAAATAATTAAAAATTTTTCCAAATAAACGAATTTGATTTGATTTTGGGATTGCCAAAATTCGAACCAAGTAAAATTTTAGCTTAGCTGCCGATAGGTCAGAATTTATACTCAAAATTATATTTGATATCTGGAGAATGGCTAATTTATATCCAAAATATTTTAGAAAATTCTTGTCTGTACAAAAAATAAAGGGGAAGTCTTACCCTTATGGCTTGCCCAAACCCTTGTGGCTAAAAATCTAAAATTGTAAATATCTGTTCCCTGAAATATAGGCTGAGTTACTCAGTTTGGTGGTCTCCCCGAACCACTTTGGCTAGAAAACTGATATTAAAATATATGTAATTCACTGATAAGTAACTTCTTGCAAATGTCGCCAGAAATGTGGTAAAAATGGGGATTCAAAGGAGGAAAATACTCCAACTCAATAGCCTGACCAAAACGCTATGGTGTTAGATACTTAAAATTCAATATACATACATATGTGTTTCCTGGAGTATAGGATAATTTATTGACGGGATATATTTTGGAATTTTTCCCAGAACGTGGTAAAAAAGGGGATTCATTGAGGGAAATGTGACGCCCTTAACGGCCTGCTTGAACCGGTTTGCCTAGAAATCTGAAATTTAAAGGTATAATATTGAAACACTAAAATTAGCAGTTGGAGAGAACGGGGAACGAGTGGAATTGAAACACTAGACACACAAAATGGATGATCTAAAGTATAAGACAAGATAAACAAAATAGATTTAAACGGGGAACGGATAAAATTGAAACACTAAACACAGGAACCAGCAAAATTAAGACACTGGACTAGGGGAATGAAATGCAACGGAATGAGGAACGAGTGGAAATGAAACATTAATCAAGAGGAACGAAATAAATTGAAATGGAGAATGAATAGAACTGAAACACTAAACACAAGGTTAAAATTCCAATCAGTTGGTTTTGTTTCATTTAGTTTCCATTGTCAAATGGCCGTATATGGTAATATATGTTCCTATGTGAGCATATATGATTATACATAAGCATATATGATCATATATAAGCATATATGATCATAGATAAGCATATATGATCATATATAAGCATATATGATCATACATAAGCATATATGAATCCTATATGAGGATATACCATCAAATTTCAATTGAATATAAATTTGTAAAAACATTTGCACTATAATAATTTTAGAAATTGCTTGTTACTATCAGTTGCAACTTGATTATAATCATTCATTTAATTTATGCCTGATACTAAATAGTTTTTTTTTTTTAAATATAGGTAACAAAAAAAAAATTTCCATTTCCATTTGATTACTTTCAGTAGATATATTTTTTTTTGTTACTGGTATTATTTTAGTCTATTCATTTGAAATGTTAGTTTTACTATTTGAACAAAATCAAAATGACAAAATGCCGTACAAGCAGCTTAACATTTTCAAATGAATAGTAATCTATATTGAATTTTCTATTTGAAAATTGTATATATGTATTTATGTATGTAACATAGTATGATATTTTCATGTATCTACTACAATTGTTATAAATGTATATTGTAGGAGTTATACAAATTAAATCTAAATATAGTACGAAATACTAGGGATAATATTGAATCAAATCATCAGCAATTGCTTAATTTACCATAAATTTATAAAATGATAAATGCAAAAATATATTTTGTTAAATTCTTTATTTAAAGCTAAAAATCTTGAGGATTTAAATTAAAATGTTTTTATCTTTTTTTAAATTTATTTGTATAAAATTAATATATTAAAGGAAAATTAAGTTTAGATAAAAATTTTAGATTTCTAACTAAAAGGGTTTGGGCAGGCCGCACTGTGCTTTGACCCATAGACAAAAATCAAAAAAAAAAAATTGTCTCAAAATGAGATAAAATTTATAGTGGTCGATAGATAACAATACAACTCAAATAAATTTTAAGGAATTGGTATCATTTGGCTCTCCTAGACTGCACTGAAGGGCGCTAAAGTTAGTGAAATTTAAGCAAAAATGAATGAATTAAAAACTGCATTTTATTGCTTCAGAAAAATAGTTCCGAAAAATTCATTTTTTTAAGGAAGTGCATAAAATTTTGATTTTTGTGTTATTCAGAATACGTTCAGAATACGGAAAAAATAAAATTTGGGTTGGTTTTCTTATCTAGAGTAATTTTTAATACCTCACAAAAAATAATTTTTTCTAAAAAATTTCAAAATTTATAAAAGTTTAATGGAATTTAAAAAAAAATCCGAAAAAATCCAACATATTTTTATTTTGTTTTTAGTCAGTTTATAGTGTTTTTAAAAGATCCAAAAAAAATTTAGAGCCTATTTTTTGCCACAACTCAAAAAAAAAAGAGTTTTAAAAATGTACTAAATTCACATTTTTAGTTAAAATTTTATTATCTAGTGTGGCAATGTAAAAAAACGACCTATATAAAATAACATAAAAATCTGAAATAAGATTAAAGAAATAGTGAGAAGTTATTAAATAAAATCAAATGGTTGACAAAACCTAAGCCAGAGGCCGCTAAATATTATAATGTTTTAGGTAGCTCGATAGAACCAACCATTTTTATGTGGAAAATAAGAAATTAGCAGGCACATCTCTCTTAAATTTTTTAACTTTATAAACTAACAAAATTCGGTTAAAAAATTTAAATATTTCTTCATTAAATATAAAGTAAGTGATAATTTTGTATTTTAAAACAATTTTCGTCTATTTATTTTTCTACAAAATATGTCAGTCATGTTGATATTCCATCCACGATCAACAGTTCGTAGATACATCAAACATCAGCACCTTAACGATCTCAATCACTAGCAGGTTGATCATATTGTCTATTATTTTAAGTTTCAGCTGTAGCTTGAATGGTTGTTTAATGGTTGTTGGAAGTGTAGTTTTTTATCGTTTTAAGATTTTATTTTAGAAACTTCCCAAGTTGTGAATATACAAAAGAAATTGTGAAATTCAAGTTCGATTTTTATAAAAGTCGGATTTCAATAAAAACTTATTTTCTTAAATATAGTATTTAGTTATTTGTTATTACGTTAAAAATATTTTATTTTTTTGTATGTAAATTTTTTTATATTTTTTAAAAATATTTTTAGGATTATAAAGACTTAAAAAAATGATATACACTCAGAATATATTTTCCGTTACCGACTGTAGTTTATTTAAAAAGTAATACGTAAAGTTTGTTTTTAAATGAAGAATCAATTGAAATTCATAGAAATATATTTTTTAACTATTTGAATCAGTCATTCAAAAAACAAACTATAAAAATTTACAGACATTCAGTAGGAGTTGATATTTTCAGTTGAATGTAAAATTTTATGTTTTCTGCTTCAAATAATAGAAATTCATATAATTCCTTTTTGTTTTTTTACCAAAATAATTTGTATATGTACAAAATTATTTCAATAAAAATTACAAGAAATTATTCAAATATACATACACACAAAGCCAATAAAAATATATACACCTGTATATGTTGTGTTCTGTTTTGTAATTACACACAAATAAAAAAAAGTTCAATTTGACCACAAAAGTAGTTTTTTCTAACTTTTTGTTAATAAAAATTTGATGGTTATTTTAAACGACTTTCTATTGTTTTTACTTTTGTCGATTATTAAACAATGATTGAAAATAAACAAAAAAATGGGTTAAATATATAATGAAAAATCAGTAGTCCTCTTTTTGATTGTATTTTCGATTAATTTAATATGTATTTTAATTTGTTTTTAACGAAATAATATTGTGAGTGTACAAAATGACTTTTTAGTTACAAAACCGAGGCATCGAATTTTAGTATACATGTTTTTTATGTTTATTTAAATTAATTTGATAAGTTTGAATGTAATCGGTTAACTTTTACAGATTTTATGTAATTTTTTTAAAAAAGGATATATGACAGGTAAGCGAGTCCTTCCTTCGATTGAAAAGAAAATTGGCAGGCACGTTAATAACTTTGTTCTAATAACAATTATCAATTTTCGTTAGGTTCTGACCAAATTTGAAGATTTTATTACATTTTTAAACTTCAGGATATATGGGAGGTAGGCGTGTCCTTATACCAATTTTCACAAAACTTCGTTTATCTTCTAATTAACTCAAACTAAAATCTCATACCAAATTTCAGTAAGCTACGATAACTCCTTCTATTTTTGTCCACTCGTTATATGGGAACAAAGCACTGTGGGCCGTCAAGAGGGGAGATTTGTCGGATTTTTATTTTATGACCCTTAAGGAAAAATGATCGAAAAATTTCCTTATAATATTTTACTTTAGTCGTTTAAATAATAATTTTTTTGCAAAAGAACTTTTGCATTATTTTACAGGACGACAAAGGGTTTTTTTTCGATTTGAATGCTGAATTTTGGTGGAGGAGTTTCATGGGAAGTCTTGAATCCAAATCGGTGGAAATATTAAATTATTTGATTGGGTCGGCATTATTTCCGGCCGACAAGGAGCTAAGAAGGGAGGGTGGGTTACTAAAAATTTAAAATCATCACTGACCGGAAATGGCTTAAGGTTTATATAGATTTTACATCTACCGAATCAATTTCTCATCTTTGGCAATCTCTAGTAAAATTTGCTGCCCAGCAAAACTTTGGTAATGGGTGCGATATTCTCATGCCTTACCTTGTAATGATAGCTCGTTACCTTTTCCATTATTTGCAAGCATAAAGTAATAAGTTACTCATTATTGATTACGTTATATATAATTTATAAATGTAAAGTAATAATTGAAATATTTTTGAAAATCTGTATTTAGATACATTACTTTGTGTTTTTTTGTAAGCAAAAGGGTAATGTATGTTTTTTTTTTGATAACACTAGCGAAAAAGCGAAGCACAAGAATTCATTTAAGTTTAAAGCAATCAAATACTATATGCGTCGATAGCTCAGTGGGTAGAGTTCTTGGCTGGCAACCAGAGTTCCCTGGTTCGATTCCCATCCTGACCACATTATTTTTAATAACGTTTAAAATATTTGTAATAATTTTTTTTTTAATAAAAATTCCTCTTTTTAAAAAATCTATTTTTAGATACATTACATTTTCCATTCTCGTAACCATATAAGTAACCCCTTACATTATCACCTCTAAAGTAATGGGTATATACATTACTTTGAGGCTCATCGCCTGTAAAATTCATCAATGAAGTAAGGTGTAAAGTAATCCCTCGGCCCCTATGGCTATACATTACTTTACCCATTATTTGGTAATGTGTGGTTTTGCTGGATGCCAAACACATTTGCAGAATATAATGCCCGTTTAAAAGGTTTTTTTTTGGCATTTCTGGAAAAAAAAGGCCCAAAAAAATCCCCCTGAAAATGGCTGACATGATCTACAAAAAAAATTCCTCATAATATTTCAAATTTAACTCAGAAAAATTGTTTGCAAAAATTTTATAAAATTGTTACTGTTTAAATTTAAAATTTTGTTGATAAAAGAAAAATGTAGTTCAAGCTCAAAACCATAATAAGGTCTTAGTTTTCTAAAAATATATACAGTTTTATTGAATAAAAAAAAAAAACGAAACCCTCAAAATTGTGATAAAAAAAATCTAAAACTTGCAAAAAATTAAAATATAAAAGTTTGCCTAAATGAAATTTATATATTTAAATTCATAACACAGTTCAAAGTAAGATGTATTTTTTTGTATTTGCAAACATTTAGAATTTATGATAAAGCAAATTCTAATAAAATTCTTTAAATTTTTATATGCTTATAATTCTGATATCACAAAAAACAAAATAGTATATAGTTCAAGCTTAAAACTAAAGTTAAGATAACAAATAATTAAACATTATGAACAAAAATGCGCGTATAATAATATATGACATTGAATTTTGTATTTCAAAGCAAAAGTGTTTTTTTTTCTAATTAAAAGAAAGATTAAAAAATAAATTTTAAGCTTAGGAGAGTAGAGTATTTGGAATAAAAATAATTTTTGCGATAAAATATATTTCTGCTAATCTTAAACAATTTCCGAAAGAGGGATTGCCTATAAAAAGCCTTAGCTAAGCTATGAAAGGGTACAGTACGCGTTTGAAATTCATTAAAAGACGTTGGAATTAAAAGTGTTTAAAGTGATATTAAGTGCAATAAAAGTGAATATAAAAAAAGGATATTTTCAACAGGATACTATAACTTGGTGGATTACTTTAGTATCCTGTTTTAAACTATTTATATTTTTATGCATAATAAAAAGGATAATGTTTAATTAATTATTAAAAAAAAAAAAACAAATATAAAAAAATATTTTTTTTGTGCCAATAAAAAAAGGATAATTGCTTTTAATAATGGCTAATTTATATTTATATACAGTAGTCCTGCTAATTGCAGGCACTGCAGCAAATATTGAAGTTGGTGATATTATTCAGCCTGAAGATATTGAGTGAGTGTTGAGTTAAAAAAAGGATAATATGTGTTTCTATAAAGTTTAATTAAACAAAAGAATATATTTTATTTTTTTTTTATAAAAAAAAAATTGTTCATATAAATTGATATAAATTTTAAATAATATAAAAATATCGTTAAAATTATAAATAAAATGGAAATAATTAAAAAAGATATATTTAAATGAAAAAAAAAATATTAAAATAATAAATTTATAAATTGCAATTTAGCAAGGATAATTTAAATATTAAAACCTATTTTAAATAAAAAATAAATGAAATTAAGTTTTAAAATTGCAATCAAAATGAGTCAAAGAAATATAAAGTAAATTAAAAAAATATTTAAAATTAGTGAAAAAATTAAATTGAAATTGAGATTAATTTTGAAAAACAAAAAATCATTTTAAATAAAAAAATATTTAAAATTAGTGGAAAAATTAAATTGAAATTGAGATTAATTTTGAAAAAAATCATTTTAAATAAAAAAAATATTTAAAATTAGTGAAAAAATTAAATTGAAATTGAGATTAATTTTGAAAAACAAAAAATCGTATTAAATATTTTTGAACAATTTCAAGGATACTCAAAAAAAAAAATAACTTAAATAATTATGTATTTTAATATAACTTAAAATCCAGAAAAACAATATTTAAAAAAGTCCTTAAAAAGATTTTATAAATATTTTTGCATTTTGATTTTATAAAAAAAAAAACAAATCAGAAACTCATCATATCGAATAAACTTTGTTATGCATATCAAAGTTCGCTTGAGTTTGAGAAATGTTTCCAAAAAAGTTTTTTGAAAGAAAGTTAATTTCTTTTATAAACTATTTGTTAAAAAAATTATAAAATTGAAAATAATAACCTTTATTTTGCAAGTTTTAAATGTGATGCATCTAAACATGATTGCAATTTTCGAAGGCATACATTTTTTAAAATTTATCTATTTTGTTTCCCTACAGTCCCCTAGAAGTTTTGGATGAGGCTAATGATAAGGAACGTGATGAACGTAGCGTATTTGGATTTTTCAAAAAATCCCAACCAGATACAGCACCAGCAGTATTGCCACAAAATAGGTAAGAATGATGTATTAACCCGTTTGAGGCCGAATTATGATGGTTGGACATTTTTTGTGTAAATTTTGTTAAAACTTGGATTGATGTATGTAGAGTATTTTTTTTTTTTTTTGCTGATAACAGCTCGAAGATTTTTTTTTATTAAACATATAATTACAAATTATATCTTAATACCCTAACCGAGCACTAACAACGAAAACAGACCAGAGCCTCTGGTAGGAATCGAACCCACGACCTCCGCACTGATAAGCTAGCACGCTACCAACTAGAATACCAGGGTGCTCAGCTCGAAGATTTTTTAACCTAAAAATTTATTTAATATATTTTCCATTTTAAAAAATCTAATTAAATTTATTTTTTTTTTAATTTTCATTATACAATTTTTGAGAAATAAAAAAAAAAAATAATTAACCAAAAAAAATTTGTCGTATGGCAACCGTGGTTAATTTCCATGCGGGGAAAAAGGAGTCAGTTGGGTTGCGACCCGTCCTGTCATAGGTGAAAACTGCATTGATCCCAAAAATATATATCACGAGATAGGTGAACAGAGAACCGGTTCCTAAAGTATCTACCACGTGATCGGTTCTTTTGCGTCGGTTCTGTGATATGTTCTTTGGAGTTAGTTGTGTGACATGTTATTTTAGACCATTCCTGTGACATGTCCTAGGAGGGGTTCATCCTAGGACAAGCCCATATTCAAGTGACCGGTTCTTTTGATATAAAAAAAAATCGGTCCCTATCACAATGAACCGGTCACGTAACGTGTCCTGGGACAGATCCTTTTCCGCAGGTTTTCTTTACACTATTAGCTTGGAAAACACATGATAATTTATAAAAAAGCAAACAAAAAAAAACATTTTTGTATCAAATTTACATTTTTTCTGAACCGATCGGTCAGATTTTTGACAAATAAAGGATCTATGTGAAAAATAAAAATTGACCTTTTCCAGATTTTTCCAAATGTTCATTTTAATAAATTCGGAAAACAATGCTCACAAAATTTGTTTCTTATTTGATTTTTTTTAACTAACACACACTCACAAAAATATCTCTGAAATTCCTCCAATTAAAATTGTTGTTGAATAACAAAATCAATTAATTTTGTAATTGATTAAATAATAAAAAAATATTATCAATATTAAAACTTCCAGCGTTAAAGACATCACAGATAATTTTTTTCAATTAGTTAGTAATTGAATTTTACTGTGTTTAAAAAAAATTTAATTGGAGGAATTTTATGAATATTTTATTAAGATTTTAATTTTATTTGTAATTGTATTCCAACCCAGCAAAACCACACATTACCAAATAATGGGTAAAGTAATGTATAGCCATAGGGACCGATGGATTACTTTACACCTTACTTCATTGATGAATTTTACAGGTGATGAGCCTCAAAGTAATGTATATACCCATTACTTTAGAGGTGATAATGTAAGGGGTTACTTATATGGTTACGAGAATGGAAAAAGTAATGTGTCTAAAAATAGATTTTTAAAAAAGGGGAATTTTTCTTAAAAAAAATTATTACAAATATTTTATTTAAAATATATGTAATTAAAAATAATGTGGTCAAGATGGGAATCGAACCAGGGAACTCTGGTTGCCAGCCAAGAACTCTACCCACTGAGCTATCGATAGTATTTGATTGCTTTAAACTTAAATGAATTGTTGCGCTTCGTTTTTTCGCTAGTGTTATCAAAACAAACATACATTACCCTTTCGATTACAAAAAAACACAAAGTAATGTATCTAAAAATATATTTTTAAAAATATTTCAATTCTTACTTTACATTTATAAATCATATATTACGTAATCAATAATGAGTAATTTATTACTTTATGCATGCAAATAATAAAAAAGGTAACGAGCTATCATTACAAGGTAACGCATGAGAATATCGCACCCATTACCAAAGTTTTGCTGGAAATCTAAACATTTATGCTCTTTTTTGCATTTTCATTACAGTGGCTACGGGTTTAAAACTGCTGGTATTAAAACTGGTTACGGTGGTGGAAACGTGGGAGCTAGTTATGGTAGCTATGGTTCATCTGGCGGTTATGGTTCCCCTGGTGGTTATAAATCTTCGTAAGTTTAATAATATATATAAGTAAGCTATTCATGTTTTAAACTAATTGGCAAAATTTTCAAAATTATTTGTTTCTGATATTTGGAATAAGAATTAGAATAAAATTTTTAAAATCTTAAAAGTTTATTATAACAATAGAGCACTTTTAAAAATATTTTAAATAATACATTTATAATACTTAAATCTAGGCCCCATCGTGGTTCACCTTATGGCCATCATGGACATGGAAGATATATTCAACCGGCCGATACAAATGATTATTTACAAAATGTTTTAAGTCGAGGGTAAATTCAGAGAAAATATTAAAAGCTTTTAAATGAAAATTATGTAAAAAAATTATATAGGGGAGCAAGGGGTAGGGTGGGAAATCGAAATTAAACATAAAATAATTTACACCACAAACCTATCTGTGAAATTGATTATTTTAAAGAAGCTAAACCAATGGTCTTCATCTAGTTTTGCAGCTACATCTGTTTCCCGCTTTACCCCTTTATTATCCTTACACTTTATTTGAATACTTAAATATTGGCTTAAATTAATTGGAACTTAAAAATTTTTATGTTAAAAATTTATTTGCAAAATTTTGAAATGATATATTTATTAAACATTTTTTAGCCAATCTACTGTTCAAAAAACTATGGACTTCTTAATAAATGCCCGTAAACAATTACCAGTTTATGGCTCATGTGCATCATACCTTCTACCACCAAATGTCCAATACTCCTGTCATAATGATCAATGTGAAGTCACTTGTCCGTCCATGTATAGTTTTCCCAATGGTAAGGATTCCTTAAAAATGGTGTGCATTGGAGGATCCTGGATAATACGTGATTCCGAGTATGTTAGTGTACCTCCTTGTCAAGCTTCCTGTAATCCACCATGTCAAAATAATGGCATATGTTTAGAGGCGGGTATGTGCAAGTGTCCCGAAAAATTTTCGGGTCCTTTGTGTCAGTACAAAAAATCAGTATGTGCCTCAAGGGTACCAGTACCGAAAAATTCGAAAATTACCTGCATAAATAAGTAAGTTTTGTATACGCGATAAAAGCTAGTTTTGAAGACAGTCCCATAACCTGTTAATTTAACTTGGCAGTATTTCATTAGGAGGGGGTTAATTGATTTCTTGTGACAAGTAATATAACTGACTTAGAATATATCAATAGCCAGGGGAAAATGGAATTATGGGGTTGTATCTGATCATATATGGCTCAAGCTAAAGAGGGGGTTAATTGATTTCTTGTGATTTAGAGCATATCCATCCCCAGGGGTACATGGGATTATATACGAAAATATATATTAATATATGGAATTGTATCTAATCATATATGGCTAAAGCTGAACATATAGTCTTATATAAGTATGACTATATATGTTCGAATCCGAATTTAGAGGGTATATGAACGTATGTGTTCATACATACTCATATATGATTCATATTTGCTCATATATGAACATATATATAATATACGAGACATATATGGTCATATATGAGACTATATATGGCCATATATTGAACTATATAAAGGGTGTCCCAAGAAGAACGCAATTTTTAAATCTGGCAACATTCGAAGTGTCATTGTTTGACATTTGAACAATTGTTATTGTTTGCTAGTAGAAGGTACGAGGTTAGTAAAAATGGAGCGCTACACGAATGAACAACGCATTCTCATTGTGAAATTGTTTTACCAAAATGGTGAGAGTTTTGCGGCTACAGTTCGCAAATTGCGATCAATTTGGGGTCACAATAATGCTCCAAAAGAGTCAACTGTAAAGAGATTAATGGATAAATTTGCCGAAACTGGGTCTGTTAGTGATGTAAAGACAACAACGCGCCATCGACCAGGTCGATCGACCGAAAATGTCGCAGCTGTACGTGATGATGTCGCTCAAACTCCATCCACCTCAATTCGACACCGAGCTCAGCAAATTGGTGTCTCCAAATCCACTTTGCAGCGAATTTTGACGAAAGATTTGCATCTTCATGCATACAAAGTTCAATTGACTCAGGAACTGAAGCCAGCTGACCATGGACAGCGAAGGGAGTTCGTTAATTGGGTATTGGAGAGACAACATGAAAATGCTGATTTTGCCGATCTTCAGTGACGAAGCCCATTTTCATCTTGATGGCTTCGTCAATAGGCAGAATTGTCGCATTTGGGGTGAGGAAAATCCTCGAGTGATTCACGAGAAGCAAATGCATCCTCAACGTGTCACTGTGTGGTGTGGTTTTTGGGCTGGAGGAATCATTGGACCTTTTTTTATGAAAATGAGGCAGATCAAGCGCAAACAGTCAATGGTGTTCGGTATCGTGAAATGATAACCAGTTTTTTCTTGCCTAGAATTGAAGAAATGAATGTGGAGGGCATGTGGTTCCAACAAGACGGCGCCACATGTCATACAGCCAGAGAAACAATTCAATTGCTGCATCAGTCATTTCCCTGTCGTGTTATTTCGCGTTTTGGAGATCAGAATTGGCCGCCTAGATCGTGCGATTTAACACCATTAGATTTTTTTCTTTGGGGTTTTTTGAAGTCGATGGTTTACGCGAATAAGCCGACGACGACTCAAGCCTTAAAAGAGGAAATTGGACGCTGCATTAATGAAATACCGCAGCATTCATGCAAAACGGTCATTGAAAATTTCATTAAAAGATCGCGTGCATGCCAGCAAAGCCGCGGCGGCCATCTGCACGATATATTGTTCCATACATAACCTCATTCTATCTACTTTACGATATAATAAAGTTTCACGATTTTTTTTTAAATATCTGTGTTTTATTTAAAATTTAAAAATTGCATTCTTCTTGAGACACCCTTTATGTACACATATGATCAGATACACCCATATATGTTAATATACAACCCCATATATGATCATATATATTCATGTACGATACAATTTTCACCTGGGTGGGATCAAGTAACTCCCTTATAGGACAACGTCATGTTAAAAATTTAGGTTGTGGGGCCTGATCTTGGAGCCAGTATCTTTATTAATCTCTCTTTTATTTAAGTATTTGTAATGCTGAATGTATGCGTGGTTTTCGTTTTCCTGATGGCAGTACTATTACAAATATTGAGTGTCAAAATGGTCAATGGATTCATAAAAATACCGGATTAACAAAACCACCGGATTGTGGACGTAAGTTTTAAAAGTAAAGTTTTTATTCTTAAAGACTTTAATATATAATTTATATTTTTTTTTCTGTAAAATTCTTAGCTATTTGTGATCCACCTTGTTCCAATGATGGCCAATGTATTTCCTTTAATGTTTGCCAATGTCCCATGAAATATCGTGGTGATCATTGTCAATATAGTATTTCTGCTTGTAATGTTACTAAAGCTAATTTTAATGGTCATTATAAGTGTTCTTATGATAATGAAGTGGCCAAATGTACATTCGCTTGTGCTGATGTTCCTGGTCTTAAAGTAGATGGACGTTTAGATATTGATTACAAGTGTAAATACAGTGAGGGACAATTTTTCCCCTCTCCCTTGCCGAGATGTATTTATCGTAAGTAGAAAAAAAATCAAACCTAAATCGAATTAGTATAAAATTACACTAGTACACAAAATTTGGGATTTCTGTTGCACAGACTTCTACTAAACGATTTCATATCCTCTATTTCGCTAAGCATTCTACCAAAATAATTTCAATAACTTTAGGAAGAATCTTAATGCAAAAACATTGTATTCTACTAGTATTATAATATGTATCTTCTGTTAATTTAAATTTCCATTAGCTGCCGGTTATACCATCCGTGAAGGTTCCAGATCAGCTCATTACACACATCAGGAAGGTCAAATTATACACGGCAGCGGTGGTAGTGGTGGTTATCAATATATGACAGAACATGACAGAATAATGGCCATTATAGCCAAATATAAAGAATATGATCAAAGAAGTGTAAGTTAATTGTTAAACATATAAATTCATACAAATTGAAAAAACTATATATTTTTTTAAAATTCATTTTAGGAATATTGGTCTTCTGAAGAGACTGTTGTTTCTCCCAGCAGTTATTCATTGTATATAACCGGTGATATGGATGTTATGATTGATCGTACTCCTAAACTAGCTTTTTGTACAACCTGGGGTGGTATTAATATGAAAACATTTGATGGTTTGGTATTTAAGTAAGTTTTATCTCATAAACAAGATAATGTTGGTTGTCAGTGTATGTAAAAATAAATGGAAAATCTATTTTATTTTTTTATTTTGCATATAGAGCTCCTTTGTCCTGTTCTCATACTTTTATTACTGATAAACAGGATGCTACATTTGATGTTACCTTAAAAGCATGTCCTTATGGTTCTGGATATGGCTGTTCACATACCTTAAAGATATATTGGCAATCGATATTGTATACATTTGAAAATCAAAGTAAGTTACTGTTCATTGTCACTGTTCATTATCAAAAAAAAAAAAAAAATCCAGTAAATATGCATCTAAACTACTAAACCGCTTAAGACGAAATTATATGGGAAGGAACATTGATCTGTAAGTCGCCCTAGTTTAATACAGATGTTTAACAGGGTGCCAAAGTAGACCCGCTAGATTCATCCATAACTTAGCTTCTCCTCATTATTACAGTGGGTAAAATTTGTTTATTGAGAAAATTCCTCTTAGGGCAGGTAGACAAATTGTGGATAGATAAAAATATATTTTTGGAAAGTTTCAGCCAAATTGAACTTGATCTTGGAGTTACGCTTGTCATTTGAAATATGACTCCATTAGCTGCGCATGCAAGTCTCTTTACAGTCCATATACCGAGGCCTGATAACCAAGGCTTGATAATCAAGTGGACCTTGAAGACTATTCCGGTGAACTTGGTCTGATATTAGCTCGAGGGTTGCCTGATTACTGCAGCATTTTTCAAAATGATGTGAAGGCGATAGGAGACGAAAAGCGTCAACACGATTTCTGAGGAGCTGCATGCGCTAGGAAGATAAGAGCATCGAGCAGTTTCTCTGCTTTCACTGGCATCGACATACCCTGCGGGGAAAAAAGGGGTCAGTTGGGAATTGTTACCTGTCCCGTAATAGGTGAAAACTGGACCGGTTCAGAAAATACATATCACGAAATAGGTACAAATTAGACCGGTTCCTAATGTACCTACCTTTTAGACCAGTCCTATGACATGACACAGAGGGCAATTGACCCCCTCCTAGGACAAGCCCATGTTAATGTGACCACTGCCGTGACCGGTCCCTATCACAATGAACCGGTCACGTGACGTGTGCTGGGATAGGTCCTTTCCCCGCAAGGTACTTTCATGATCTCTCGTAAATTGTTGTTTCGCTTCTTCTTAACTTAGTGAAGAGTTGAAACTGGTTCAGGGGCGGTGTCTATGAGCAATTTGTCTACCTCTAATCAAAAATAAATTACTTTAAAGGCCGAATTAAGAGATACAGGTTGGTTGAAAAGTTCCTGCGCTCGAAATGAAAGAATACTGTTTTTGTTACGAAATATATTTTTTTATTCAATATAATCTCCTAGAAGCTCAATACACTTGTAACAATGATCTTCCAATAATTTTATCCCATCCTTATAATGGTTTTCCGGAAGCTCTGCAAAATAACCGTCTACGGCTGCTATGGCCTCTTCATTCGACGAAAAATGCTTTCCACGAAGGAATTGTTTGAGATTTCTGAAGAGATAGTAGTCACTGGGAGCCAAATCTGGTGAATACGGTGGATGTTCAAGCAATTCGTACTTTAATTCTTTGAATTTAGCCATCGTCAAAACTTTTTTGTGAACAGGTGCATTGTCTTGATGAAAATTGATTTTTTTCTTCTTTAAACCAGGTATTTTCTCACGAATTTTTTCACCCAGCTGATCCAAAAGGCTGCAATAATATTCAGAGTTGATTGTTTTACCTTTCTGAAGATAATCAATCAACAAAATTCCTTTTGCATCCCAAAACACTGATGCCATAACCTTCTTTGCTGATCGTTGTGACTTCACCTGCTTTGGAGCTGAACAACCAGCTTTAGTCCACTGTAAACGTTCTTGTTTCAATTTAGAATCATGGTGGTAGATCCATGTCTCATCCATAGTTATAAAACGACGCAAGAAGTCGGTTTTATTCGGCTTTAAATGCTCCAAATTACGCTGAGAAATTTGTTTTCGATCCAGTTTTTGTTGAATTGTTAATGTGTGTGGCACTAACTTTCCAAACAGTTTTTTCATACGTAATTCTTCATGTAAAATATGGAGTACTCGTTGGTCTGAGATGCCTATGGCATTAGCAATTTCACGCTTAGTCAAACTGAGATTTTCACTAACCATATTATGTACCTGCTCAATGATTTCTGCTGTGGTTGTTGGTTTTGGTCGTCCTTCGCGTGGATCGTCTTCAAGGCTGGTACGACCACGTTTAAATTCACCAGCCCAAAATTCAACAGTGCGTTTTGAAGGTGAGGACTCCTTATACATTTCTAACAAATGTTCATAAATTTTCTTTGCTTTTAAACCCTTCAAAACAAAGAATCTAATGACTGCACGATATTAAATTTTTTCCATATTAAAAAAAATCAATGACACCTCAACTTCAAATGGCTTGTAAACAAAGAAAGAATTGACAGAATGACTTGCAACTTTGCATGTGTTCTCAGGACATTTATACCAACTTGAAAAAAAAAGGTTTGGAGCTAGCAGTGCCATCTCTTGGTGAGCGCAGGAACTTTTCAACCAACCTGTAAATCATGCTTCCAAAGATAATGAAAATCTGATAAATTTTGAACTTACAAGGAAGGTATCCTCGGGGATTACGCTGAAATTTCGATATGCTAAAAAAGAGACAAGATGCAGGTGCATGTCACTCCTTAAGCGTCCCAATCTTACTTTTAAGAAGTAAAGAGGAGGTACTTGAGATATTAAATCTAGAATGCACAAAACTGTTTAAAGAAAACTGTTTTTTTAAAAGATTTTCCATCGACAGTTTGCTCTGATTTTTTTTAAAGGATAGTTTACTTAAAGTTCGGGATTTTAATGGGAAAACTTTAGAGATTTCAAAAAAATATTCCCAAGTTTAGTTCTAAAAATTTTAACAAATAAGAATTTCCGGCAGTGGCAATTTAATACATTAAGAATTTGACCGGGCCTTTGCATTTCTTTAACTTTATTAAATATTCCATTTTCATTTTGTAGATGGCACTATTCGCTTATATACCCCAAGCAAAAATCTTCCCATACCCGTTCAAGTAATGGGTATGAAAGTGGTTCCAGTAGCTCAACATTTACAAATAGATTTGGAATCGATTGGTCTAAAATTAGATTGGGATCGTCATCAGTATGTTGGTGTACAAGCTGGTCCTGGTTTATGGTCACGTGTTGGTGGTCTTTGTGGCTCTTTAGATGGTGATTACAAAAATGATCTAATGACTAAAACCGGAGTTGTGGTAGAAACCGTTAAATCATTTACCGATTCCTGGCGTGTAGAAGATTCATCTGATTTGTGTGTTATGGAAAATAGTGCTGAATTAGAGTTTGATTCGAAATCTTGTGATCCGAATAAACGACAAAAGGCCATTAATGTGTGTGAACGTTTATTGGCTAATGAAAAATTGGGTGAATGTGTAAAATCTTTTAATTTTGAGGCTTTAATTAAGACCTGTGTAGATGATTATTGCAACTGCAATAATCAAGAGCATCCAGAAACTTGTAATTGTGATGCCTTATCTATGCTGGCTAAGGAATGTGCCTTCAGAGGTGTGAAATTGGAACATGGTTGGAGGAATTTAGAAATTTGTCGTAAGTTTTAGAACATTTTTTCATTGCAATTTTATTATTATATTTTTTTAAAATTTCTCCAGCCATTAGTTGCAGTTATGGTCGTGTTTATTTACCCTGTGGCCCAGATGTTGAACCCACCTGCGAGTCGGCAGTTATGCCTACCAAGGGTAAATGCAATGAAGGTTGTTTCTGTCCTGAGGGCACCGTACAATACAAGGAAGCTTGTATATCACCCGAACTATGTCCCTGCACCATGCGTGGTAAGGAATTTAAGCCCGAAACGACCATTAAGAAACAATGTAATACCTGTACTTGTAAAAATGGTCAATGGAAGTGTACGGATGAAAAATGTGGTGCTCGTTGTGGTGCTATTGGTGATCCTCATTATCAAACGTTTGATGGTAAACGTTTTGATTTTATGGGCAAATGTTCCTATTATCTCTTAAAAACGGCCAATTTATCTGTGGAAGCTGAAAATGTTGCCTGTTCGGGAGCAATTTCGGAAAATCTCAATTTTGTTGCCGCTGAAAATCCTTCTTGTACAAAATCTGTTACCATAAAGTTTGTACAAAAGAATGGTGTTGCCACCTCCATAAAATTGGAACAAGGTTTATTGACGCATATTAATGGTAAAGAAAATTTAAAATTTCCTAAAATTTTGGGTGCCGGTGAGGTTTTGATAAGACGTGCTAGTTCTAGCTTTATTACCGTCTCATTCCCCGGTGGAATTCAAGTATGGTGGGATGGTGTTTCTCGTGTTTATATCGATGCTCCACCTTCGTTTAGAGATCAAACTTCTGGTCTTTGCGGTACTTTTAATTCCAATACACAAGATGATTTTCTTACACCCGAAGGAGATATTGAAACAGCTGTTGAACCATTTGCTGATAAATGGCGTACAAAGGATACTTGTGATTTTATGACTCAAACACCCACTTCACCCCATCCTTGCACTACCCATCCCGAAAAGAAGGCGGAGGCAGAAAAACTCTGTGCCTGGATTACTGAAGATATTTTCCAAGATTGTCATTGGACTGTGGAACCAGAACAATACTATGAGGATTGTCTTTATGATGTTTGTGCCTGTAAAGAGGATCCTGCCAAATGTTTTTGTCCCATATTATCTGCTTATGGCAGTGAATGTATGAGACAGGGAATTAAGACGGGCTGGAGAATGGCTGTTAAAGATTGCGGTAAGTCAAGGGGAAATATTTTTGTTAAGCGGGGAGTTGTGGATAGATGTAAAAAAAAATATTTTTGAAATGTTTCATTCATATCGGAATTGATCTTCTTTGCTTTTCATTTCAAAATTTGGTTACCAAAGATATTATTTCATTCCCTTTTATTAAAGAAAGAGAACATTTTGATTGGGTTAAAATTGCAGCCTTCTTATTCAAATTAAAATATTAAAGTAAAATTATCTTCAAATAACAGATCCTTATGAAGAGCGAAGTTGATTTAACGATGTCCGTCTGTCCGTCTGTGTGTTGAAATGGGTTTTCCGAAGAACCCAGACATGAT
Source organism: Eustalomyia histrio (assembly GCA_949748255.1). Taxonomy (NCBI): domain Eukaryota; kingdom Metazoa; phylum Arthropoda; class Insecta; order Diptera; family Anthomyiidae; genus Eustalomyia; species Eustalomyia histrio. The sequence continues at coordinate 147,440,928 of OX456524.1, forward strand.
GAGGACTTCATTGTTATTTACTTCTGTTAAATGTGATCCATTTCTGTTTGCTATTAAAAATCAGCCAGATCGGTTAATAAATGGCTGAGATATTAGCAAAAAGCCAGGACTACCTCTAATTTTCCGTAAAATGCCTTTGTTTAATATGTATGTAGAATTTTACGCATAACAAACACATCCATTTGTTGAAATTCTTTTCTTTCATCTCCACCTTTTATACACAAACAACAAACACATACAAAGATTTGTCATTTAAATAAAAACCAAACAAATCTCTAATGAACGAAGACTTTTTATATATGTACCTCTATTAACGATGATTTTGTGTGAGCTTCAATAGCTCAGTTGTCTAGACGCTATCTCACAAATACTTTTTTCTCTAAGGCCGCGGGTTCGAATCCCGGTCAATTCACTTTTTTTTTTGTAATTTTTTTTTTATTTTCTTAAGACTTTTTATTTTCTTTTGTTAATTTTTTTTTAACATTTAATAATTTATTTATATAAATTTTTTTAATAATAATGAAATAATTCATAAATAGGCTAAAAACATCAAAATTTTTATAAAAACCCTCTGATACAAACAAAATACAAACGTTTTTATTTCTATTTTTTTGCTCCGATTTAAAAGAATTTATAAACAGATTTTTAACCCATTTTATTTCTTATATATTAAGAAAATTTTATACACAATTTCCCTTTGAGTGCAACTATTTTAGGTCATAACTTATAATAATTTATAAAAAAAAAATTATAAACTATTTTCCTTCAAATTTTTAAAATTAAGCTAAAGAAATTAATAATATTTTTTATTAAAAAAGCGAAATGAAATCCCAAATGCAAATTTGCCAGCTAAATCAAACGTTTTTGTAGAAAAAAACACATGCAGTTCTAGTGATTTGTTGAAATTCTTTTCTTTCACCTCTTCACCTTTTATACACAAACAACAAACACTATTCTAGAGCTGTAATATGACCTATGGATACGTCTTTTATAGCAAAAGATCGAAAATCTTTAGTATAACATATTTGCTGAAAAAACTCGGAAATATCGGTTCAGATACAAAAAAGTTATGCCCAAAACATAAATTTTTTTTAAATACATATTTTCTGGAACCATAAATCTTCCCTAGTGCAAGTTTTATCACCAAACTAAATGGTTAATTTCCTCTTAAAGGCGTCCGTATATAAATCTGTCCATTCCATATATGTCCATATATAAACTTCAGTTTTTTCCCAACCATGGTGAAGGGTATATAAGATTCGGAATAGCCGAATTTAGCCGCTCTTACTTGTTTTTTTCTAAATTTCTCTGATTGTAAAATTATTTATCATTTTTTTTTCAGCTGTAAAATGTCCCCTGGGTCAGGTATATGATGAATGTGGTGATAGTTGCGTTCATTCATGCGAAGATATAGCCACTAAAAAGACTTGTAAACAAGAATGTGTTGAAGGTTGTCGTTGCCCTCATGGCCAGTACTTAAACGAACACAATGAATGTGTGCCCCAAAATAAATGTCACTGCACCTACGATGGCATTACTTTTAAACCCGGCTATAAAGAAGTACGTCCTGGTGCTAAATTCTTAGATTTATGCACCTGCATCAATGGCTTGTGGGAATGTGAAGAGGCCGAACAGGATGATGACAAAAAGTATCCACCCTCATCGGAGTTAAGAGCTGAATGTGCCATGCGACCGTATGCTGAATTCGCCAAGTGTGTGGCCAAAGAACCTAAAACATGTAAAAATATGCATGAATATAAAGAGGATTTGGATGAATGTGTGCCCGGCTGCCAGTGTATGGTGGATTATGTATATGATACCGCTTTGAAGATGTGTGTATTGCCGGAGAAATGTTCATGTCATCATGGTGGCAAAAGTTATAATGATGGTGAAAAAATTAAAGAAGATTGTAATACCTGGTGAGTTTGACTTAACAAAAAAAAAAAAAAAAAGAAACGTTTTCCCTTTTTACAGTAAAATGAATTGTGGTTTTCTTTTTTTGTATTTTGGTCAACGAAAATTCAATATAAAACGTGATTGTTTTTCTTTTTTTTCCACACTTTCGTGTATGTAGTGTTTGTCAGGCTGGTAATTGGAAATGTTCTACAAATGGCTGTGAATCCACTTGTTCGGTATGGGGTGATTCTCATTTTACAACATTCGATAAACATGACTTTGATTTCCAAGGCGCCTGTGATTATGTGTTAGCTAAAGGTGTAGCCAATAATGGTGATGGTTTTGCCATCACTATACAAAATGTTTTGTGTGGTACTATGGGTGTAACCTGCTCCAAATCTGTAGAGATTACACTAACTGGCAGTGTTCAAGATACGCTAACGTTAACAGCAGATTCTGCTTATTTAGAAGATCCTAATAAATCCATAATGAATAGTAAGTTTTTTTTTTACTGCAACAAATTTAAGAACGTTTTAAATATTTATTATTTATTTTTTTTGCTCAACAGAATTACGCGATGCTATTTATACTAAATCCCATGGTGCCTTCCACATTTATAAGGCTGGTGTATTTGTTGTTATTGAAGTCTTACCTTTACACTTGCAAATCAAATGGGATGAGGGTACACGTGTGTATGTTAAACTTGGTAATGAATGGAAAAATAAAGTTAGTGGTTTGTGCGGCAACTACAATGACAATGCTATGGATGATATGCAAACCCCATCACAGTCTTTGGAAACCAGTCCACTGACGTTCGGTCACTCATGGCGTGTGCAAAAGTATTGCAATGTACCGACACAACCTATTGATGCATGCAAAGAACATCCAGAACGCGAAACATGGGCACAATTGAAATGTGGTGTTCTTAAATCCAATCTCTTTAAGGTTTGTTTATTTATAAAATGATGTTCATGATATAACTGATATGATGCAGGGTGATGATTTAAAAGAAAAAAAAAATGTAGTGAGAAATTTATAAAATTTAATATCCCATCTAAAAATCGAAATGTATATGAGCATACATGATCATACATGGGCCTGTATATGATCATACATGGGCATACATGGTCATATACGTCCATACATGATCTCATATATGATCATATATCTTCGGATCCGAAATTTGAGGGTATATGGACGTATATGATCATATACGAGCATACATGAATAATATATGAGCATGTATGATAATATATGCACATATATCACCATATACCCTCAAATTTCGGATCCGAAGATATATGGTCATATATGAGATCATGTATGGATGTATATGACCATGTATGCCCATGTATGATCATATACAAGCCCATGTATAATCATGTATGTTCATATATATTTCGATTTTTACATGGGATGTTTTAAAAATTTTCCCTTTTACAAATATTTTTTAGTGTACTTTCCTTTGAAATAGTTTGAGAGAGTTTATTTTAGTTCTTAATGAATTTGGTTACAGCAACCAAATATTTTGCTATAGCCACAGAATTAGGGTTGGTACAACTAAATTATGATTGATTTCCGGGGTCAACAATTGTAAGATTTGGTTGGGACAACATTTTTTTTCGGGGAGTTAGGACATTTTTAAAGAGCGTCGTTATTTTTTTAGGCAAAAGTTAGTTTTTGATACTTTTTTCTGTTGAAAAGTACTTCGTAGGAAAAAGTATAAATTTTGCGAGTTTTATTGTAAAGGTATGGGCACTTTGACCTATAATCCCGGGTTCAACATTTCTTAAAACGAAAATACTATACAGAGAAAACAGATTCATTGTGACAATCGAATTTTTTGCCAACCGAATGGTTTTGTTGGAGCCACCGATATATTTGTTTGTCGCAAACGAAATTCGGTTAATGCAACAGAATTTCCATTGCGACCAGGTATACATTTGGTTGCGACAACCAAATAATTCGGTTGCTGTAACCAAAATAGTCGGTATGCAAAAAATTCGGTTGTCACGATGAATCTGATATTTTTTGCATATACCGCTATATTAACTAGAAAGGTCTGCACAGTGGTTCAGCTTTTTTTATTACTTTTTATATGAGCTTGGTACACTGTACAACATCTTGATCTACCTTCTTAGATTTTTCTTTCCTTGCTCATACACACAGAAAACAGAATCATCGTGACAACCGAATTTTTTGCCAACCAAATGGTTTGGTTAAAGCCACCGATATATTTGTTTGTCACAACCGGAATTCGGTTAACGCAACAGAATTTCGATTGAATCGAAATATTTAAATTTTATCAGGAAAACATTTGACTGGGACAACTAAATAATTCGCTTGATGCAACTCAAAAATATTCAGTCGGTTGTCACGATGAATCTGTTTTTTTTCTGTGTACCCAAATTAAATTATAATCGAGGGTTTGTACTTGTGCTACAAAAAATTTCCACAATTTTCTCTCTGGCTGATTAAATTTTATATTCTCTTATTTTTTCTTTTACAATTTCCTAATGTGTGCAATTATTATTAATGTGCCTTCCTGTTTTTGCTAAACCTTTAACTTTAAAATATTGCTGATTTAATATTCATTGTTTGAATTCAAATACTTTTTTTTTGTTTTTTATTATCCTCCTCCACCTAGCGTTGGTACTTTTGTATTTCATTGTATTGTAATGTACCATTTGATTGTAATGTAATTAAAATTCTTCTTTTTTTTTCTCTCTTCCTCTAACTCTTGTTTCTTGCGCCCGCTTTTTGTAGGATTGTCATGCTGAAGTGCCAGTTGAAAAGTACTTAAAACGTTGTATATTCGATACCTGTGCCTGTGATCAAGGTGGTGATTGTGAATGTCTTTGTACAGCAGTGGCAGCCTATTCACATGCCTGTTCACAAAAGGGCATAAACATTAGATGGCGTACACCACATTTTTGTCGTAAGTACAATTACACACATATATTTATGTATAATTTAAGTGCTCAATATAGACTTTGGCAATAACACCAGCAGCTGCAGCAGTTGGAGGTGAAAGTATACACACAAACAAAAAAAAAAAAAAAAAAACATGTTGCTTTTTACATTCTCAAATACTTGCCACTCTACCGATTTACTTCTCTAACCCCATCATCATCATCATCATCATGATGTTCATGTTCAACTATTGTTTTCAATTATTCATTATGGAAAATCGTCACATACTTGTCGTACACTTCATATGTTCATTGTTCGTTTCTGTATTAAATATTTTTTTTTTTTTCAAAAAGAAAAAAAGGATTTCATGTAGAGAATGTTAACAACAAAAAAAAAACAAAGTTTGAATAGTGTTCAATATGTTGCCATTGTTTGACAGTTTATATATTGTTACCCTTGTTGGGGTGGTATTGTATGGTTGTCATATGTAACATAGGTACGACATTATTCCGTTCTTTTGATACTCTTTGGTAGGTAGTTAAAACATTCTGTGTATTGAAGAGTCTCTTATGTTATAATAGATTCTTAAAGACTTTTGTACTGCAGGGTATCCATGCAACATTAGTTGATTTGTATAATCTTATAATCGTTATGTGGTTATTAGAGATTTTGTGAAAAGTGATTTTGTAACTTACTTTTTTTTTTTTTTGATACTCGGAAATTTGTCATTAAGTGTAGAATTTTGTTGAAAAGGTAATCAGCAGGGGATTAAGTTGTTGCATTTATTTTATGTAAATTAAGTTAATTGAATGAAATTGATTTTTGTTTTTTTTTTTTTTTGGTAGCAATGATAGTAATTGTAGAAATGAAAGCGAATTAAAACAAAAATCAAATTGAAAAGAATATATTAATATTGAAATGAATTTTTAGACTTTTGACAAGGAAGGAGATTAGGGATATAAGCCTGTTTCAAAAAAAAGTAAATTTGTCTGTATTATGTCATCCAGTCCTTGCAAAAAAATCTACTTTCATCGCCTCCTGCTTTTGGTAGGTTAGGTTGGAGTGGCAGCCATTGGAACCAGCACACTTGGACTTTGAGGTAAGATGGATGACTGCCAATCTGACTCAACCAGTTGGATTTCCATGCGGAGTTTAAGAGCTGCGAGATTTCAGCATCCCGGACACGAGCTGAGATAGTTTTCGATGCTTTCCTCCTTCTCCTACAGAAGTCATGTGAACCGACCCACAACTTCTGTGCGTGCCTCCTGATAAAACAGTGGCCCGTTATTACCGCCATCATATCCGAAATATCCCTTCTACACTCAGAAAAAAAACTTAGTAGAAAAATTTGTAAACGGTTTTCAATCCCACTTTACTATTTTTGTACTGATTTTTAGTAAAAAAATTATTATTTAGCAAATCTTTTTGCTATTTACATTTTACAAATTACAGAATTTTTACAGAATATCTACAAATTTTCGTTGCTAATTTCAGAAATCATTTTACAAATTTTTGAAAATCGATTTGCTCAAATTAGCAAAAAAATTACTAATTTTAAAAAAGTCGATATTGAAGGAAATGTTATATCTTATACATACAAACTTAAATTGCCCTAAAATGTTACATAGGAAGTGAAGATACCGACTCATGTCTAAAAAGAGGACATCCACTTAAAATAGCACTAAAAAGGGTTTTTTAGTTCTAAAAATCAGCCCTAAAAACAATTAAATTTAACCTTAAAAGTAAAAAAAAAAAAGAATTTACTAAAATATTTTTCAAAACAGAAATTACCAAATTAAAACAAAATGATAAATTCGTTTATGTTTTAACAATTTTTAAGATTTTTAAGCCTTTGATTTTTTTTTCATTTTGTATAAAACATCTTTTAAAAAATATAATCAAAATTTTTGATGCTCGATAAAAAAAATAAATCTAAAACTTTGTACTAATATTCACAATAATTAGTAATTTTTTTTTTTGCTGATTTTAGCAAACAGATTTTAAATTCCACTTTACAAAAAGTCTACTAAAATTTAGTAGCGCCTACTAATTTTTCTACTAATTTCATTGTACTACACGTCAGCAGACATGTGTTGCTAAGATTAGCAAAAAATACCGCTGGGCTCAAATTAGCAGAATTTCCCGTAATAACAGCAACATTTTCAGTTGCCATTATAGACTTTTTTTGGTGAGTGTATATAGCGATAAGATTGCAATGGTGCACCCTGAGTCAAGAGCGGACCAGATAAGCTTTGTAATCCTTAAATTAGTCACCCAATCGGAGTAGAGTTGGCTGCTCAACTTACAACTTGCCAGCGGAATACCAGCACAGGGGAATACCAGCTCTGCAAGTTCATCAGCTCTGTAGATCACCGGTATGCCTCTCTACTCCGGAATCCATACGAGTCCAACATAAAACTGCTTAGCCATCATATTTTAGAATGCTTGAGAGATATGGGCTACTTCCATAGTCAGGGACTATGATCCCAAGGACTTGACCACGGTCTCATTATTGCTCGTTAATTAAGATCCACGGTATATACCCCAAAGCCAACTCGGTTTCCGTATTAAAGTCGACGCCATACCTCCTCACCAGTTTGCCAGCCGCCCAGTAGTCCCTGGTCGGTATAAGTATGGTAAAGACGCGTTCATGCGCAGCGATCAAAATCATATGATGCAAATTCGGCGGATAACACCATTTTCCAATATCAAACTATGACCATTTTCAATCCATTGTGACGGTAATTCCTAGCTTATATCCGCTACCTGCTTCCCCAGTATACCCAAGGGAATATCATGCAGTATAATATTCCATGTATCGAGAGGGTAGTACGTAGTTCCCCCGTAATGCTCACATGTCAATGATCCCATATAATAGCACAGGGCGAACTATCACTATGCATATACATCAAATGATTCTGAGACTCTGATGAGATCAGATCTGCATCAGTAATATCTTCTGTATTAAAGGTTTCCAATATTTAAAAGGATTCGTGGTTTAATATGCGGTCCAATGACAAACTTATCTGGCATCTTACATATCCCAAGAAAATGAGTTTAGATTCTTTCCAATCATCCACTCCATTCATGGTCTAATTTTCTATTGCAAACAAAATTACAATCAATTTAAATTTTGGGGAGATTTTTCAAAAAAGCTCGAATCCTTATGTTCTTTTATTAAAACTATAAGAAAACGTTTTGCCAATTAAGATTGTTCAATATATTTTTAAATAAGATATATTTATAAAATTATATTTTCATCTCATATTTTCGCCCCTCCCCCCCCATATCTAGCCATGCAATGCGATCCTCATTGTTCCGAATATAAATCGTGTACACCCGCCTGTGCTGTTGAAACTTGTGATAATTTCTTAGATCAAAGTATTGCCGAACATATGTGCAAAACAGAAAATTGCATTGAAGGTTGTCACATTAAGCCATGTGACGAAGGCATGATCTATCTCAATGATTCGTATAAAGAATGTGTAGCAAAATCAGAATGTAAACCAGTTTGTATGATTAAGGAGGGCAAAACCTATTATGAAGGAGATATTACCTATCAAGATGAATGTGCCACCTGTAGGTGTTCCAAGAAAAAGGAAGTATGTAGTGGTGTAAAATGTGCTGAAGAAGAGAGCACCCAAAAGAGCATCATCGAAGGTACAACACAAATGTATAATGAACAAAATCAAACTAAATGTACAACGGGTTGGACTAGATGGATTGATGATGATACAGATAGCTCGGGTAAGGTGATACGTCTTAACGATGAAGAATCCTTACCCAGGTATGATCGTATGGAAACTATTTATGGTACTTGTACTAAGAATTTTATGAAAAAGATTGAATGTCGAGTAGTGGATTCCCATGAATCATCTGAACGTATGGATGAAAATGTTTTTTGTAATTTACAAGATGGTCTATCATGCATAGGACAATGTCATGATTATGAGTTGAGGGTATTCTGTCAATGTGAAGAAGAAGAAATAACCACACCAAGACCCACAGAAAAACCAGAAATCGGTAAGGCATGTGATAGTTTAATAGCCGAGTATAAAGAATATCCCGGAGATTGTCATAAATTCTTGCATTGCCAACCTAAGAGTAATGGTGATTGGTCTTATGTGGAAAAGACCTGTGGTGATCATATGATGTTTAATCCCATTATGAATATATGTGATCATATATCCACAGTACAAGAACTGAAACCAATATGTGGTGACAAAGTACCAGAATTGGAGAAAATGCAAGAGTGTCCCGATGGACAAATAATGTCAGAATGTGCTAATCAGTGTGAGCATAGCTGTCATTATTATGGAATGGTAAGTAATGATTATAAGATAACTCTCTTGTGCTTCTAGAAAACAGATTTGTACAGCCAATCGAATCTGTCCCCCTGTGTGTTTCTTGAAAATTATAATGAGTGTTTTTTTTTCTCATTTCTATAGATCTTAAAGAAGAGAGGTTTATGTAAACCAGGTGAACATTGTAAATCGGGTTGTGTAGATAAAACTCGTCCCGATTGTGCGGCTGAGGGTAAATATTGGCGTGATGAAACTACTTGCGTGGAAGCTGATGAATGTCCCTGTATGGATAAAACTGAGGCATATGTACAACCTCATATGCCTTTTGTGGGTGAATGGGAGGTGTGTCAATGTATTGATAATGCTTATACCTGTGTGCCCAATAAAATGGTTGAACCTACCATAGCTCCAGTTACCCAAGTCACGGAGACCTTTAAAGATGTAACTATAGTGATACCAGTAACAGTAACACCACCCAAACATTGTCAACCCGAATTGTAAGTTTTGTAAAGAAGAGAAAGGTTAATTTTTCTGGATTTTTCCTAATTCTTGATTTAATTTAGATTAATTCCTGTGGTGGAGGGTGAGGAGCCATTACCAGATTCTATATTTAGCTCTAGCTCAACATTGGGTCCAAAATATTCACCACACAAGGGTCGTTTATTGAAAAATCCCAAAGAGAAAACTGGTGCTTGGTCACCTATGATTAATGATCAAATGCAGTATTTACAAATTACTCTACCCGAATTAGAACCATTGTTTGGTGTTGTAATGGCTGGAAATACAGATTTTGACAATTATGTTACATTATTTAAGGTAAGAATTTTTTGTTTTTTTTTTTTTTGATAAAAATAGCTTTTTTTGGAAAGGCGATAGAGCGGAAATGAAAGGTGGTGATCGATGAAAGGCTTCAAATATGACAACTCTGTAATTGCATAAGATGTCAAATCTAAAAACAGTTGTTACTCTCCATCTAATGGGCGGTGGGCTAACATACTATGATAACACCGAAGGCGACCGTAATATTTTATATTGTCATCCACGGGGATCGAACCGGCAACCTTCTGTGTAACAGTTCAATGCGGTAACATTTTGAATCTTTGTATTTTAAAAGAGCGGACCAAATTTTGGCTATGAACCCAACATTTTGGCTGACAACCGCTTACACACCAATTTGAATGAAATCGGGAGTTAATCCAAGGTTAACTTAATACTTCTTAGTACCATCTTCTATCTACTCTTAAGGAGGGTTTAAAAAGGCAGTTATTTGGTTATTTTTTGTTCATCGGAATAACGAAAATTTTTGAAAGTCGAAGCTATCAACTTAATGAAGATTTAATTTTTATTCTACAATAAGAAAAAAAGATGTGGAATTAAAAAATTCGTCAAAGTTAACTACATCATTCTGCATCTTCTTTCAGATCTTATATAGTCACGATGGTGAAGCCTATCATTATTTAATGGATGAAACTGATAAACCTCAAATGTTTAATGGTCCTTTGGATTCACGTTCCCCAGTGCAGACACTTTTTAAAATTCCCATTGAAGCAAAATCTGTGCGTATTTATCCTCTTAAATGGCACAACTCTATAGCTATGCGTGTTGAGCTATTGGGTTGTGGTACACCCCAAGTTACTACAGTTGCTATAACTGAGGCTCGTCTCAAAACCACACCTACTACCGAACATCCCATCAAATTTGAAGATGAATTAAAATGTACCGATAGAATGGGTATCGAAAGTGGTCATATGAATCCTAAGCAAGTAAAGGCCAGTAGTATATGGCAATTACCTAAGCCGGCCAAAAAACCTAAACTTATTGATCTCTTAAAATTAGCATCACCTGTGGGCTGGAAACCTGTCGTTAATACACCCAACGAATATATTGAGTTTGACTTTTTAGAACCTAGAAATATTTCTGGTTTCTTTACCAAAGGTGGTCCGGATGGTTGGGTTACTGGCTATAAGGTATTGTTTTCGAAAAATAAACTTATTTGGAATAAGGTATTAAATTACGATGGTCAACCAAGAATATTCCCAGCCAATCATGATAAGGATACATTAGAAACTAATTATTTCAAAACACCTATACTAACGCAATACATGAAGCTAATGCCCACCAAATGGGAACAAAATATCAATATGCGTATTGAGCCTATAGGATGTTTTGAAACATATCGTAAGTATAAGATGAAAAGAAAGAGAGAAAAGGAGTCCGAAACCTAAAATTCATATATCTATACTATTTACAGCTGAGGTTATGGAAAAAATTGTGGAATTAGATAAACCAAAATTGAATAAATGTTTGATATGTGAAGGAATTATAGATTCTCCGACTTTAGAGGGTACATGTAAATGCATGAATGGTCTATTTTGGGATGGCAATACATGTGTACAAAGTAATTTATGTCCTTGTGTGGAAAATTATATAACGTAAGTTTTATTTTTATTGCAAGATTTTGTATGATCGCTTGTTTATATTGATGATTTCCTTTTTATTTTAGTTACCCAATTGGTTCCAAGTTTGAAAACAAAGATTGTGAAGAGTGTGTTTGTATTTTGGGTGGCCATAGTAGTTGTAAACCCAAAAAATGCCCACCCTGTGATGGTGAAACCTTACGTCCAGTGGTTGGTGCCGGCTGCTATTGTAAATGTGAACCATGTCCTAAACATCAAAAACTATGCCCCTCTAGTGGTGATTGTATACCGGAGGTGTTGTGGTGTAATGGCGTCAGAGATTGTGCTGATGATGAGGATTATACTTGTCAAGATAAATTTGATGTTACCTCAAAACCCATAATACAAAAGAATGAAAGTAAGCTAGAGTTATTAAATATTATATAATAAAGTCTTGGCTAATGTAATTTTTATTTTAGCGGAAGTAATAACTTGTCCTGTGCCGGAATGCCCACCCAAAATGAAAATGAAGATAACCGATAAAAAGCAAAGGAAAATGTCTAACATGTTTACTTCCACGTAAGTTTTTATTTTATTTTATATCTACTGTTATTTATTTTATATCTACTGTTTTATATACTGACATCACATGTTAGGGAATCGTTGGATCTACTGCAAGGTCGGTGGGACAAGGACCAAGGGTACACTGCCCTTGTGGCATTCGTGGCATTTAACGAGAAAGTATTTTATTAACTCTCTTGTAGGTTAATAACATACACAGTCATTTAATGAATGAATAATTTAAAACCGTCTGCTATGCAGATATGCGGCGAAATTAGGGATGGGAAATATTTGAACTTTTTATGTGGTAGGGCCTCTGAACACAATACATTTCACATTTACAATTTAAAGGCTGCTGGCACTTGGAGAGGTAGTGAACTGTTGGAATCCGGGGTACCTTGTACCACGGAGTCTTTGAAAATCTGCCAGACTATAACATTTCGCTGGTGGAGTCCCTTTGGGGGAAGGACCTATCTGAGGACACGTCACGGGACCGGTTTTTTTATATGTGAAGGACCGGTCACTTTAACATAGGCTTGTCCTAGGACGGGGTCAATTGCCCTCTGTGATATGTCACAAGACTGGTGTAAAAGAACATGTCACACACCTAACCCCAAAGAACTCATCGCAGAACCAATGCAAAAGAACTTAATTTTTTAACCGGTCACGTAGTAGGTACTTTAGGAACCGGTCCTTTTTTCATCTATCTCGTGATATGTATTTTTGGAACCTGTCCAGTTTTTACCTATCATAGGACAGGTCATAATTCCCAACTAACCCCTTTTTCCCCGCAGGGGTGTTAGAAGAGCGTGTATTAGCAAATTGCGATTTTCTTATTTCGATCAAAAAGTTATGGATGGATGTCCTTCATCGTTCATGTTGGGTGAAACCAATTGAATTTATTTCTTTACGGATGTATCAAAACTGGACTGTTTTAGGTTTCTTTTAAAAGAATCTGGATCCAATGATGTACTTACAGCTCTTAGACCATAACACCATTCAGTCGGATATGTCGTTTATTACGGTACGCATTCAGTTTTTGAATAGGAATGATTATTTGGGGTATGCAGTCATTCTTACTGATAGTGAACGTTTATTTGTGAGACGTCGAAAGTTAATATGAGTACCCGGACAGTGCCGAGTGAGGGGAATGAAGGGTTTGCGATGTGTATAGGGCTGACTCCAACCTGGTCGTTGTTTGACATTATAATATGAAACCTTTCCGGGAAAGAAAATCAGAACTTAGAGAGAGAGATGTTGTTTATACGTGACCGTATAAACAACATCTCTCTCTAAGATCCAGTATGTGGACAAGACTAAGGCAAATATTATTGGAGAAACATGTAATTTGATTTGTACGTCCTAATCGTGATTCTCACAGACGGCTTATTTTAAATTGTATTTTCACTATCGCACAAAATGGGGTGGAGGTATAAAAATAATAAGATTCTGAGGAAATAATTAAGATATTTGGAAGAAAAAATAATACTTTAGTTAAAAGACTTTTCACAAAAAAAAAAAAATTTTGTAAATTTGAGGTTTCCAGGAACAGTTTTTAACGCTGTATTTCGCCGACATTGTATACTATATTTTTTCCTCCTTTCTGACACATACATTTTATTTCTCATTCCATTTTAGCTTCAACAAAAAGGTAACCGTTGCCAATGATAATGGCAAGATTACCAAAACAAAAGTTATTACAACATCACAAGAATTTTTGGATAAACCTCAAGAAGATTTTAACTACATGAATGAAGATGATTGTGAGGAATTTACTTGTGTACCCATACGTGAAGTAGTTGTGCTGAAAAATGAGTCGTATAGTTGTGTGGAACCTAAATGTCCTGCCAATTATAATATAGAATTGGATATGTCGTCGGCCAAGCCTAATGATTGTCCCAAGTACAGTTGTGTTTTGAAACCCAATAAGGATGATGTTTGTGAGATAAGTGGCAAGACTTTTACCACTTTTGATGGCACTGAATTTAAATATGATACTTGTAGTCATATATTGGCTAGAGATTTAGTTAATTCATCATGGGTTATATCAGGTAAGTGATAATGCGCTGAAAAATTGTGTGTTCACTTAGAAATTGTGATTTTTTTTCTATTTATTTATTTATTAGTTCATCTTCAATGTACCGATGAAACACGTAAATTCTGCCGTAAAATGATTACCATTAAAGATTTAGAAAATCAAGCCGTTTTAACCATAATGCCCAATATGCGTGTAAATTTCAATGGTTTTGAGTATTCAGTTAAGCAATTGATCAACTCACCCATTTGTAAAGCTTCCTTTGTCATATCACAACCCGGCAATACGGTATTGGTTGTTTCACCCAAACGTGGCTTTTGGGTTTTGTATGATGACATTGGTTACATTAAGATTGGTATTTCCTCGAAATTCATCAAAACAGTTGATGGTTTATGTGGTTATTATGATGGCAATGCTGCCAACGATAAGAGAGCACCAGATGGTACGGTAATTGCAAATACTGTGAAATTCGGTGACAGCTGGTTTGACAAGAAAACACCTAAGGATGAATGTTATGCACAAACTTGTCCGTTAGCTTTACAAAAGAAGGCTTTAGCCTTATGCAATACCATTAAGTAAGTAGTACAAATCCATGCATACTTTTAACCTAAAGTAGATGAACTTTATGAAACTTTTACTTACTAACACACACACACACACACACACATACACACACACCCATACAATTTTGCTATTTTATGTATTGCAGACATCCAACATTCCTTAAATGTGGCAAGTCGGTCAATTATAAACAATTCGTTAGTAAATGTATGGAAACCACTTGTGAATGCCTTAAGGCCAACAATGGTGATGCAAATACATGTAAATGTAACATTTTGCAAGACTTTGTTAAAAAATGCTTAACAGTTAATCCAAATGTACAATTGGATACATGGAGAGCTGTACATCAATGTGGTAAGTTATTTTCATTTTGTATTTTCCCTTAAATAAAAAGTTTGTGTGTAAAAAAAAAAAAAATTTAACTTATATGTCTACTATTGTAGAAATATCTTGTCCTGCTCCTTTGGTTCATTCGGATTGTTATAAGAGACGTTGTGAACCATCTTGTGATACTTTAAATAGTGATGATTGTCCTGTTATACCAGATGCCTGTTTCTCTGGTTGTTATTGTCCAGAGGGTACGGTGCGTAAGGGTGAGACTTGTGTTCCTATTGCTGAATGTAAGGATTGTGTTTGTAATACTATCGGTTCTACTACATACTTTACATATGATCGTAATAAATTTACTTTCAATGGCAATTGTACCTATTTGTTGTCGAGAGATATTGTTTTGCCAGGAGTTCATACTTTCCAGGTGAGTGTAAGAAGATTATTTCAAAGATTGAAGTATACAAAATATTTAAATTTTCAAAGAGAATGAATTGTTAATATTAATTTTTTATTAATTAGTGAACTTTAGACTTTGAATGTTGTTTTAAAAACGTTTAATAGGCCGCGAAGGGGAGACTTTTTTCCCTTTTGTAACATGTGTCTTATCAGTGAAATACTCTTAATATTCCAGTGAACACATATTTTATTTTTCGGGTTTCTAGCCAAAGCGATTTGGATAGGCCGTTAAGCGGGAAACTTTTTACTTTGTGAACCCCCATTTTAACATGTGAATTGACCATTCTTCAACTATTTTAAATTTTAAGATTCTTTAAGTTTAAGTGGTTTGAGCTGGCTGTTAAGGTGGCTCTCTATGTTGACTATAAAAATGGAGTGCCTCCAAAAAGTACCTGATCAAAAAATTATCCCATATTCATGGGAATACATATTTTAAGATTCATATTTTTAGCCAAAGATGTAGTGAGGGAGACTTCCCCCTCTACGATGGAGACTTTCCCCTATTTTAGCCCCTTATTTTCTCTACGTTTCTGAAGAGAACTTCAACAATTTTCTTAGCCGTGAATTAGCTTTTACTTCAGAGAGTACACACTTTAAATTTAAGGCTTCTAGTCAAGAAATTTTGCGCAGGCCCTGCATGCGGGAAAACTTCCCCTTTTGTCCCTTCCCATAGGAATTTCCAAAAATCCCATCTAAGCGAATGTATAAGACGGAGAAATCTACATACCAAACTTCAACTTCCTAGCTCCAGAGGTTCGGGATGGACAATGTTGAGTCAGCCAGGAAGTCAATCAGTCAGTTTTGTTATTTTGTAGATGGGGGAAAGTGTACTAGATATTAGCAAACTTCGAGTATGAAAGAATATTCCCGCACACTACAAAATGCCTAAAAGATGCAATGACGATTTTATTAGCCGTGAAACTCTTCAGGATTGCAGCAGAATTGGAATCGGAAAGGATGTCGAAGCTTTTTGGGTAATCGTCTTTTGCATGTTTGGGCTTCCATGTAAGAACCCGAAATTCAATATGTGTGTCCTGGTTTCCTTTTTATTTATTAAAAAAGAGTGGGATTTTAACCAAGTTTCTTCCTTGATCATTTAGTGGATCGTTTAAGTTTTTCTAATCCCGATTTTGTGAGATTTTCCTCTGGTTAACAGCATATTAAAGGGAAACTGTTAAATCTGTTCTATAGCGGTTAAAGAATTTTATTTATTACAAGATCTGGCAATAGCTAACCTCTCTGTGGGGGTTTTCGTGCAACAGACTTTTTCGTTGTACTGTCCCCTAGCCTTGAGGTGATTTATCCGCTTTTAGAACATTGCCGGTCATAAGGTTATACAATAAATGTGGAGAAACATGCCTCAGCTGTATAAGGTTCCGAGGATATACAAAACCTTGACGTAACAGGAAAAAAGGGAAAAAAGGGGTCAGTTGCGAATCGAGACCTGTCCTGTGGTAGGTGAAAACTGGACCGGTTCCGAAAATACATATCACGAGATAGGTGAAAAGGGGACCAGTTCTTAAAGTACCTACCGGCTTAAAAGTCATGACATGTTCTTCTAGACCAATCGTGTGACATGTCACAGAAGGCAATTGACCCCCTTCTAGGACAAGCCCATGTCAAAGTGACCGGTCCCGTGACCTATCCCTATCACAATGAACCGGTCACGTCACATGTCCCAGGATAGGTCCTTTTCCCGCAGGGATATTGTATTTAAACCCAATTTATTTTTTTAAATTATTTTAAAAATTCAACATAATTCTGTTTATTTAATTACAGGTCTATGTTACCATGGATGATTGTAAAAAATTGGGCAAACTCTCAGCTCCAGAGCATGCAAGTTGTGCCAAATCCCTGCATATTCTCAATGGCGATCATGTTATACACATCCAAAGAGACGCCACAAATCCCAAGGGTCTACAAACGTTTGTAGATGGTTTTCAAGTGAAGAAGCTACCTTATAAGGATACTTGGATAGGACTTAAAGAAATACCTGGTAAAGAACTTATACTCAATTTACCAGAGGCACATGTTGAGCTAAAGGCGGCATTTGATGATTTAATATTTTCGATTGGTGTACCCAGTATTAAATATGGCAGTAAAATGGAGGGTCTTTGTGGAGACTGTGATGGTAATGGCAATAATGATTTACAAGAAAATCCATCAAAGAAAAAGCATAAGACAACTAGCAAAGAATTGGTGGATATTGTTAATTCGTGGAAGGCGGATGAACCAAAATTGGGCTTAGAACCGGATGAGTGTTTGAGTGAAATTGATGTTGAGGAAGAATGTTTGCCATTGCCACCAGAAAAAGATCCCTGTATGGTAGTGTTTGATGATGAAATCTTTGGTAAATGCAATATGATTGTTGATCCTCTGCCATATGTGTCATCGTGCCAACAAGATATATGTAAACCGGGTAATGATCAAAAGGGTTCTTGTGAAACATTGACAGCTTATGCAAAAGAATGTGCTAAACAGGGTATATGTTTGGAGTGGCGTAAACCCAACTTATGTTCTTATGACTGTCCCAGCGATATGCAGTATGAATCTTGCGGTTGTGCCAAGTCTTGTGATACATTGGAAAGTCTTAATGAATTCCAGGCTGTTAATATGAAAACGAATACTGTGGTTAATACTGTTACTAGTGAGGAGTTATGTCCGCCCTCTGAAAGATTTGAGGGTTGTTTCTGTCCTCCGGGCAAGGTCATGGAAAATGGTAAATGTATTAGCGAGGAAATGTGTGTTAAATGTGAAGATGTTGATCATATGCCGGGTGAAAGATGGCAAAAAGATAAATGTACTGAATGTTTGTGTGATAAGAATGGTAAAACTCAATGTGTAGAACAAAAATGTCTGGTAGAAGAGAATATTTGCGCTGAAGGTTTTACACCACAAAAGAAGGTAGCCGAAGATCAGTGCTGTCCTCGTTATGTTTGTGTGCCAGAACCGAAGTTGCCACCTGCTAAGCTATGTTTGGAACCTTTAATGCCCGTTTGTGGTCCGGGACAATTTAAAAAACAAAAAACTGGTCCGGATGGTTGTCCTCAGTATATTTGTGGTAAGTTTATTTAAGGTTATTAATTTTTTAAAGTGTATTAAACAGTGTAGTTATTTTTAAAAAATGTATTCAAAGGAAATTGTTATTGTGCAGGTAACACATATTTGAGTATTCAAAATTTTTGAATTTATCCAAAATTTGAGGGTATATGGCCGTATGTGTTCATATATGTTTATATGTGTCCAAACTTTGGTACCATAAATTAGCCGTAATTGACGTTGGAAAAATGATGAAATTTCTGCCAATTTTATTAATATTACTCAATAAAAATCGACTTTTTCTCGCACGGCATTATATTACAACATTTTTAAAGAATTTGGAGGCGAAAAGTTTCTTCGAATAAACTTTCCGAGTTGTGAGCCTTTTTTTTTCTAACATTTGACCCAGGGAAAAGTATTTTACAGAAGTTCTTAAAAATATTTGATTTTTTTTTTTTTTGGATTTGAATTCCACGTAAAATTAACTTTCATTGGAGTGTAATCATGACGGGAAATAAGGAACCCCGTGGGGATCTCGAGAATTTCATTTTTTCGAATTGCTCCTCTTCATCGACCATGCTGCTCCTACAGAATTTGTATCCGAGAACTACCCTCTGGAGAGTGATAGAAGCGCCTAAGACCGCCTTGAATCCAGAGCAGACCAGTTCCCCCCTTGGCGCACCGCAACCGCTGGAAGTAGAGCCGGTTGTTCAATTTATATTTGGGAGTGTACTTAACTAAACAAATCTACTCACAATTATTCCTTATACATATATTTGTTAGTTTGCATTTCGATTTTATATAAAACTTTCCATTTTTTCCTCTAGAATGTAAACCCAAAGAAGAATGTGAGCTTCTCACTCCACCACCATTGAAACCTGGCGAAAAGTTAGTCAAGGAAGAAGCCGGCTGTTGTCCCACCCAAAAAGTAGTCTGTGATAAAACTACTTGCCCAACCAAACCAGAAACCTGCATTGAGGAGTTCTATGAAGTATTCCAAAAACAAGAACCAACTGATTGTTGTCCTAGCTACTATTGTGCTCCACCCAAAGATGTGTGTATAGTAGAATATGAACCGTCCAAAAAATTCACTAAAAAACTCTCCGATAAATGGATACATCCTACAGATCCGTGTAAATATGAACAATGTACTTATGGTCCTAATAATACATTACAAATTTACACCATTATCGAGAATTGTGAAACGAATTGCACTAAAGGATTTGAATATATCAATATGGATAATAGTAAATGTTGTGGTGAGTGTCTGCAAACACAATGTATTTTTGAGGGAAAATTATTTGAACCAGAACAACAATGGAAATCGGCTGATAATTGTACAGCCTATACATGTATCAAGAAGAATGATATTCTAATAGTAAGTTCTGCAACAGAATCCTGTCCAGATGTAAGCAAATGTCCTAAAGATTTGTTAAGTCAAGATGAAGGTAGCTGTTGTCAATATTGTAAGGAAGAACCACAAAAAGAAGATCTTAGTAAGTTGCAGGATTTTATATTATTTAAAGTTGAATTTAATAAGATTTTTTTTTTATTTTGTAGCAAATTGTTTGCCAGTATCTTTGGCTGAATCTGAAACTATAAATATGATTAAATTCTTAAAACCTGGCCACGGTTATTGTATAAATGAGCAAGCTATTAAAGGTTTTACAGAATGTAGTGGTGCTTGTAATTCAGGTTCAAAATATAATAGAGGTAAGATATTTTTATATTAAAATAATAAAAATTTTCATTTTTATAATTATAAATTTCTTTGTTTCTTTTGTTTTTCTTAGCCACCTTAAGTCAAGATAAAATTTGTCATTGTTGTAATATTAAATCTTATAAAACTATTTCGGTGCAATTAACTTGTGAAGATGGCTGGAAAATTAGTAAAGATTTGGATATCCCCTCAGCTTGTGGTTGTCAGCCTTGTTCAGATTCGTCAGCATATCAAACCGATAATTTATTTGATGTACGTTTGCAGCCTTTACCTTTGGCTGAACTTATTAGTAATTCCAAAAGACGCTGAAGGATAAATGATAAATATTACTTGACTGTTTTAATGGATTTTTAACTGACTCCGGCTGAATTGTTATTTTATAATTTAGACATTAAGTTTTATGTTATTGTATATTTTTTTTTTTGTTTAGTTTAGCTTTTAATAATTGCTTGTACACACAGAAAACAGATTAATTGTAACAAGCGAATTTCTTGCCAACCGTATGATTTGTTTGTCGCAACCGAAATTCGGTTAATGCAACAGAATTGTGGTTGGAATCAAATATTTCAATTGTATCAGGAAAACATTTGGTTGGGACAACTAAATAATTCGGTTGCCGCAAATAAAATATTCAGTTGGCAAGAAATTCAGTTGCATCCAGAAAACAGATTCGTGCTG
Source organism: Eustalomyia histrio (assembly GCA_949748255.1). Classification (NCBI taxonomy): domain Eukaryota; kingdom Metazoa; phylum Arthropoda; class Insecta; order Diptera; family Anthomyiidae; genus Eustalomyia; species Eustalomyia histrio. The sequence goes on from OX456524.1 coordinate 147,461,817, forward strand.
ACAACCGAATTTGTTGCCGATCGAATGATTCAGTTGCAGCAACCGAATTTTTTGGTTGTGACTACCGAATTGTTGTTAAAACAATTGAAATACTGTTGTCGCAATCATATTACTCATGTCCCAATTGCTTTTCAGTTGTCACAACCAAAAAATTTGGTTACCACAACCGAACAATTCGATAGGCTACAAATTCGATTGTCAGCACGAATCTGTTTTCTCTATGTAAGAGAAAAAATTAAAAATATTTTTTAAGTAATAAATGCAAATTTTCAAAAAGGATTTTTAAGGTTACTTAACTGGAATAGAAGCACACTGGGTGACTTACGTGGTCTCAGTCGAAGAAAAATGATTTTCTATTAAGTCTTTTTTTTTATAAAATGAAGTTTTACAGGTTGATTGAAAAGTTCCTGCGCTCACCAAGAGATGGCACTGCTAGCTCCAAACTTTTTTTTCTCAAGTTGGTATAACTGTCCTGAGAACACATGCAAAGTTGCAAGTCATTCTGTCAATTCTTTCTTTGTTTACAAGCCATTTGAAGTTAACGTGTCATTGATTTTTTTTTAATATGGAAAAAATTGAATATCGTGCAGTCATTAGATTCTTTGTTTTGAAGGGTTTAAAAGCAAAGGAAATTTATGAACAATTGTTAGAAGTGTATAAGAAGTCCTAACCTTCACCGTTGAATTTTGGGCTGGTGAATTTAAACGTGGTCGTACCAGCCTTAAAGACGATCCACGCGAAGGACGACCAAAAACTGCAACCACAGCAGAAATCATTGAGCAGGTACATAATATGGTTAGTGAAGATCCAAGTTTGACTAAGCGTGAAATTGCTAATGCCATAGGCATCTCGGACGAACGAGTACTCCATATTTTACATGAAGAATTACGTATGAAAAAACTGTTTGGAAAGTTAGTGCCGCACACATTAACAATTCAACAAAAACTGGATCGAAAACAAATTTCTCAGCGTAATTTGGAGCGTTTTAAGCCGAATAAAACCAACTTCTTGCGTCGTTTTATAACTATGGATGAGACATGGATCTACCACCATGATCCTAAATTGAAACAAGAACGTTTACAGTGGACTGAAGCTGGTTGTTCAGGTGAAGTCACAACGATCAGCAAAGACGGTTATGGCATCAGTTTTTTGGGATGCAAAAGGAATTTTGTTGATTGATTATCTTCAGAAAGGTAAAACAATCAACTCTGAATATTATTGCAGCCCTTTGGATCAGCTGGATGAAAAAATTCGTGAGAAAAGCCCTGGTTTAAAGAAGAAAAAAATCATTTTTCATCAAGACAATGCACCTGCTCACAAAAGTGTTTTGACGATAGTTAAATTCAAAGAATTAAAGTACGAATTGCTTGAACATCCACCGTATTCCCCAGATTTGGCTCCCAGTGACTACTATCTCTTCAGAAATCTCAAACGATTCCTTCGTGGAAAGCATTTTTCGTCGAATGAAGAGGCCATAGCAGCCGTAGACGGTTATTTTGCAGAGCTTCCGGAAAACCATTATAAGGATGGGATAAAATTATTGGAAGATCATTGGAACAAGTGTATTGAGCTTCTAGGAGATTATATTGAATAAAAAAATATATTTCGTAACATAAACAGTATTCTTTCATTTCGAGCGCAGGAACTTTTCAACCAACCTGTATTTCAAAAATATTGGTGATCCCAGAAAAAACAATTTTTTGTTTACTCTATATGCTTCACAAATATAATGAGTTTATAGAGAAGTATGGAATTTGTGATACAAAAAAATAGAGGATAAAATTAATATAAAATGTAAACATTATTTTCATATTTTTTTTATACATAGATCCCATCATTCTTTATCTTTGCAATAAATTATCCAAAACCTACAAAAATAAATTTTATACAAATTTTAATTTTATTTAAACATTTTGTTAAAACATGTCACGTTATACTAAAGATATTCCTCAAAAAGTTTTATGTTCAAAAACAAAAAAAAAAAAAAAAATAAAAAAAATAAAAACTTTTTTAAAGTCATAGTGCATTTTTCATTATTCATTGCATTTAGCCAACCAACCAACCAACCAACCACGCAAGCAACAACAACCAAAATAGAACAAAAATTCAAAGAAATACAGGCTCATTGATAATGCCACGAAATCGAAGCATCATAAAATAGTAACTGCCGCCAAACAACAACGTGCCATAGTAATATTTTTGTTTCTATTGCTCGTGCAAACTACTCAATATAGAAAAGTAATATTTTATTATTGTTGCACTCCCCAAAAATGTAACAAAAAACTAAAGGAAATAAGTCTTATGTATTTTGTTTTTGTTTAAACAAAAAAAAAACTAACAATTTATTTATAAACTTGTTGTGTAACAACAGCATAAACAAGATAAAAGTCCCTTAAAACATTACCTCTGTAATATTTTTTAAAAAAAAGTTAAAAAAAAACAAAATTTATTTCTATTTTTCGCAAAGAGGTATACACAATTTTCTGGTAATATTAAGTTTTTTGTTTATATAATTCATGCAATGCTTCTACTTAATTCTAAGAAACTAAGAAAAAGCAACAGATGTTTTATGCATGATTTTTGTATTTTTTTTGTATTTTTTTGTATTATTTGAATTTAAGTGATAGCAAAATTTTAAAGGACAGACAAAGCTTTATGTTTTTTTTTCTTACCAAATGTAAGCTAATGTTAAAGCCTTGTTTAAAAAATGCACTATTTGTTTTCATAATTTTGTGTATATATTTTTTTGTTGGCATTGAAATATTTGTATTTTTATGTTCTTTGTATTTTAATGTTTTTTTTGAACAATTTATGAAATTTAAATGATGAAAGGGAGATGACGAATTTGTTTAAAATATTCAAACACAAAAATTTTATTAATTTGAATTTTATAACAAATGTATGGAATTTAAGAATATATTTTCGTACTTCTAAGCAGAAACTCTCCTCTATTTCAAAATTAAAGTTTATTATTTCTTGAAAGAAATTTGCAAAATTTTTTAATATTTAAAAACCTCTAGTTTGCCTAGATTTTGGTTAAATTGAAAAAGTTGTTCTTATAAAGGAGCTGGATTAAATCTTTTCTATAGAAGATATTATTTTAAAATTTGTTTGTAGCAATACTACACTTACCAAAAAAAAAGTCTGTAATGACAACTGAAAGTTTTGCTGTTATAACGCGAAATTAGCAACACATATCTGCTGTCGTGTAGTGCAATGAAATTTGAAAAAAAAAAAAAAAAATAGCTGCCGCTTTTAAATTTTAGTAAACTTTTTGTAAAGTTTAATTTTAAAACTATTTGTTAAAATCAGCAAAAAAAAAAAAATTCACTAAATATTATTAATAAAGGGTGGTTAAATTTTAAGGGCCGATGTTGAATGTGAACCACACCTTAACGTCAAGTTTTTTTCTGCATTTCATTTGACATTTCTCAATTTCAGACTAACTCAATTTGAACCATGGAAAGATACACAATCAAAGCAACGCGTTAAAGTTATTCAGGCTTATTATGAAAATGGGCGTTCAAATCCAAATGCATATCGTGCACTTCGTGATTTTTTCGGTCAATTTAATCGTCCAAATGTGCGTACAATCGGAAAAATCGTGCAAAAATTTGAGAAAACCGGGTTTTGTAGGAGATGTGAAAATACCAGTGCACGCTCGTACAGCTCGTACTGCAGAAAATATTGCTGCTGTTCGCGATAGTGTGGCTGAAGAGCCGTCCCCCTCAACTCGTCGTCGTGCCCAACAATTGCACCTCTCACGCTCGTCGTTGATAAACATTATGCATAAAGACTTGGATTTACACGCCTACAAGGTGCAATTGACTCAAGAACTAAAGCCTCTTGACCATTCCAAATGTCGTCAATGGTCAAAATGGTGGCAAGAAATGGCAACAGTGGATGATCAATTTTCGAAGAAAATCATTTTCAGTGATGAGGCACATTTTCACCTCAGTGGATTTGTCAATAAGCAGAATTGCCGCATTTGGGCGAATGATAATCCAAGAGGGATTGTCGAAAAACCAATGCACCCACAAAGAGTGACTGTTTGGTGCGGTTTATGGGCTGGCGGCATCAGCGGCCCGTATTTTTTTTCCAAAATGTGGCCGGTCAGGCAGTTACTGTGAATGGTGTTCGCTATCGTGAGACGATAACAAATTTTTTATGGCCTGAATTGGAAGATATGGATGTGCCCGATATGTGGTTCCAACAGTACGGTGCCACTTGCCACACAGCTAACGAAACAATGGCTTTTTTAAGCGACAAATTCAATGGCCGTGTTATCTCACGTGGTGGCGATGTAAATTGGCCGCCAAGATCATGTGATTTGACACCGTTGGGCTTCTATTTTTGGGGTTATTCGAAAGAAAGCCAGCAACAATTCAAGATCTAAAGGATGAGATAATTCGGCACATTAACGGCATAGAACCTCAATTATGACTCAGCGTCATCGAAAATTTGGACCATCGGATGGGGGTGTGCCGACGAGGTCGTGGCGCCCATTTGGCTGATATTTTGTTCCATACATATACCATACCATATTATCATAATAAAAAGAAATGACAATAATTTCCTAAATGATTTGTGTTTTATACAAAATCAACATCGGGCCTTAAAATTTAACCACACTTTATTAGCACAAAATTTTAAATTTATTTTGCTTACCGAGCATTAAAATTTTTTATTTTATTTATTTAAAAAAAAAAATATTTTAGATAAAATTAAAAAAAATCAAAGGCTTAAAAATTGTAAAAACATTAACGAATTCATCATTTTGTTTTGAAAAATATTTTAGTCAATTCTTTTTTTTTTTTACTTTTGAGGTCAAATTTTAATTGTTTTTAGGGCTGATTTTTAGAACCAAAAAAAAATGTTTAGTGCTGTTTTAAGTGAATGTCCTATTTTAAGACATGAGTTGGTATAATCACTTCCGATCCCTTTTTTTTAATCTATGCTACATTTTAAGGCAATTAAAGTTTGCAGGTGTAAGTTTTAATTAGAAATAACATTAACTTTAATATGCACTTTTTGAAAATTAGTATTTTTTTTTGCTATTTTTAGCAAATCAGTTTTCAAAAATGATTTCTGAAATTAGCAACAAAAATTTGTAAATATTGTGTAAAAATTCTTCAATTTGTAAAATGTGAATAGCAAAATAATTTTTTAAATAATATTTTTTTTTACTAAAAATCAGTAAAAAAAAAAATAGTAAAGTGGGATTGAAAACAGTTTGCAAATTTTTCTACAAACTTTTTTTTTTTTTGAGTGTATCTTTAAATATTTTATCTAAAAAATTTACTTTTTTTTTATCTTATAATCTCACTCAAGGGTTAGCTTGAGCTTAAAAAAAAATTGTTCAATTAGGATAACAGCCTGTAGCAAGGATAGTAGTAAATACCAGTTTGTTTATATGCCACAATATCTTTATGTTTCTGTTTTTTTAGCTTTAACTTAAACTTAAAAAAAAAAAAATATTTATATATATCCTGCCGTAAAGAGAAAACATGATGATAAAAATAAAATTCGCTCTAACCCAAAACAAATTCAGTTTTATAATACGGTGTCCTTGTAGACACTTTACTTCTAATTGGCGCGAGTGTTACTTTTTTACTACTACCGCAGACTACAACTTCTTGTACAACAACACTACTAGGAAATATAAAAACCCATTACTGTATATGATTACATTCATTTGTTTTATTTTTTCTTTTTTTTTTAGTCTTTGCTTTAGCCTAAACATTTTAGGCATATTAACCATTTGGGATACTAACAATTTACTTTGAAAAAAAAAAATGGAAAAAATAACGCAACATATATTCATAGTAACCACAAAAAAATTATGTAATAAAAAAAAAACCCTGGCTAAACTTTAGAGATTCATTAAAATTCTTAACTGATATAGTTTGTATATTACTTTTTTCTATGCACACTTTGGATAATTTTGCATTATTTATGACTTGTGGACAATTTTTATTATTTGGGTTTTTTTTTTCTTTGAACCTAAAGGAATGAAACCGTTGTAAATATTGAGCAAACAGCAAACAAAAAAAATGGATGTGCCCACAATAATGTCAAATATTATAAAGTCTAAACATTACCATATAATAGATTATAAGACAGTTTATTATAACCACAAATCTTGCATAAAGCTTAAAAAGGTTAAAGATTGACATTAAAAGCAACATTGTATGATGTACAGTAAGTCCATCCAATAATAAAAATGAAAATTTGATCATTATAAAGAGAATGACTATAAAGGAATGACTAGAGTTAGAACTGTATTCTATTCTCGCGGTAAAATATTCAAATAAATTTTATAGTAATGAACAATTTTTGTATTTTATATAAAGTACAATAGCTTCTTATAATGATTCCCCACCATAATTATTTTATTTAAAGACAGAAGGGTTCCCTCCTAAATTTGTTGCCTTTTAACCCTCCGATGAGTGAGAAGGTCCCTAGGGACCTTTTTGTCTTTTCAAACTAAAATTACTCCTACTTCGGCCACTAGAACCCCCCCCCCCCCCCAAAGTTACCCTGTATTCCAAGAGTATTTTGTTGCGCATCTTTTGGACAAAAAATCAAGCCGATCGGATCATTACTTTAGGAGTTATTGAGGTTTTAGTGAGAATAGTATGCGGACGTGTGAATAGGTCCGTATGGACCTTGTACTAAATTTCACTAATAAATGCATGTTTTTGGGCATTATTATAATTTTTTTATTGTTTCAACACATAATTTACTTGTTCTGAACACAAAGACCTAAACTCAAAGACATTAGGGATGATGATATGTATGCTGGACTCACAAGATCAAACCATGAACCAGCTATGGAATTATGGGGCGCGACGCGTTGCCCAATGTACAAAGCTGCGTTGTCGTACGATCGCTTCATGTGTATAAAGCAATTTATTCGATTCGATAATGGAAATACTCGACAACAGCGACTCATCAACAGCAAAACTGCGGCTATTGACGATATTTGGCAAATGTTGCAATATAACTTGGCAGCAGCTTACACTCCTCATGAAGCACTAACAGTTGATGAGCAGTTGTTCCCTTACAGAGGCCGCACCCGCTTCACGCAATATATTCCGTCAAAGCCAGCTAAATATGGTTTGAAAGTATGGTGGTTATGCGACTCACAGAGTTATTATCCTGAGAAGGGAATGATATATTCTGGAAAACTGCCAAACCAACAACGGGAGATAAACCAAGGGCAGAACATAGTGCTGGATCTTGTGGAAAAATATTTAGATGCTGGCCGTACTATATACGCGGATAATTTCTTTACCACTCTTGACTTGGCGCGTATTTTGATGAGGAGGAAGACCGCATATGTTGGTACAGTGCGCTACAACAAAACATTCATTCCACAGGAGTTCAAGAAGAAACCGAAGCGCACCATCAATAGTACATTATTTGGGTTCAACAAAGGGGATATAGCGTTATGCTCATACGTGCCGAAAAAAAATAAAGTGGTGAACGTGCTTTCCACAATGCACTACACCTGCCGCGTTGACGAGCAAACCGAGAAGCGGAAGCCCTATGTCATATTAGATTACAACGCCAACAAATGCGGCGTTGATATCATGGATCAAATGCTAGGCACTTACAGCTGCAAAAGAGCAACACAACGATGGCCGTTGGCCATGTTTTATAATATGCGGGACATCGCTGCATTGGCTGGTTTTACGATTTACAACGAAATGAAGCCTATAAAAAGGCGTGACAGACGGCGGTCGTTCTTGTTACTGCTAACGAAACAATTGGCCACACCAAATATCGAAGAACGTGCCCTGAACAACCATATAACCTCATATCCAAGGATACGCAATGCGATGAAAACATTCGATGTCAGGGTGAGAAAAACATCTTCAAATTCAAGAATAGAATATATATTTATTTGTTTTTTATTTTTCTTTTCATTTCAGGTATTACCAAGACCGATGGAAGGCAATGCACCGTCGTTTGCGTCATGTCGCCTTTGCCGTTCTGAGTACGGGCGGCAGCGGAAAACGCGGGCATACTGGTTCGGCTGCGGCAACGCTGTTTGCGGAGAACATAGGACACTTTTACATCGCTGCAACACTTGCGCACAGGGCGGGGGACAAGAAGTACACGCTCAACAACAATAATTTTTAAACTTTTTTATAATAGTCTTAAGAAAATTTAAGCAAAAAAAAAAAAATTAAAAAAATTTAAAAAATTATTTTTGTATGTAGAATTTAGTTATAAACAATAAAAACAAAAAAAAATTAAAAAAAAAAATTTTTATATGAAAAAAACATGATTTGCAAAAAAGGTCCGTGAAGTTTAGAACTGTCACTCATCGGAGGGTTAAGTGATAAAATTTATGCCATCTTTATTTGGCCCTGCCAATTTGTAACAAATTTGTATGCCAAATTATATTCTTACCAAGTAAGATGGGCCAACACTACGCATGATTAATATTTTATCACTCATACGCTCAGGTTAACTTTATTTTGATTGGATCAAAACAGAAACTTTGTTGCAACACATATTAGTTATAAATTGTTAAATTTTTCATAGATTTTCTCAAATCATCAATGGGACAATACTAAAAAATTTCTAAATAAAAGATCCCTCTGGACCTAGAAGCTAAAATTTGTTTCTTCTCTCACCCAGAAAACAGTATCAGTTGTGGCCACCGAATTTGTTGCCAATCGAATTCTGACGGTTACGCCAACTGTCTTCATATTAAATTATATTTTTTACTTGTTAAAGCCAATATTCAGTAGTACAATTTAATATTCATATTCCACAGAAATATTATTACGTTCCACAAAATTTTATTTAAACAAAAAAAAAATGTTTTTAAAATTTTTCCGGTATCGAACCTGGAAAATCAGATTCATAGTTCACACTCTTGCTTACTGCACCACAATTAATTTAAATTTTCTTTAATATACAATAGTGGACTAAAGTATTAGCCCATTCCGCTGAAACTCTTGACCAAAGATCATCTAAGTTGGTCGGTGCTCGTTCGTATTGGGAGAGTCTTCTTTTGACAATTGCCCACAAATTTTCGATGGGATTTAAATCGGGGCTTTGAGCTGGCCACTTCATTGTTTTGAATTCTTGTTCAGCAAGCCATTTTTGCACAATTTTGGCAGTGTGCTTTGGATCCCCATCTTGTTGAAAAGTTATTTCTGTTGCAGGGTAGGCGCTCTCTTCAATAAAAACGGGCAAATTGTTCTGCAAAATTTGTAGATAGTACTCCTTATTCATAATTCCTTCTATTTTAATTAGAGGACCAATGCCCCACCATGTGAAACATCCCCACACCATAACACTCCCACCAGCATGTTTCACTGTTTGTTTGACATGGTGTCGCTGAATGGTTTCACCGGGCCTCTTCCAACAATATTGAATTCCATCAGATTGGAAACGATTAATTTTTGTTTCATCTGACCAAATCACTTGTTTCCAGTCATCAGTTGTCTAATTTTTATGCGCTTTGCTAAAATTAATACGAGCCTTCACATTTTTGTCCGACAGTGCAGGTTTCTTTTTGTTCACAGCAGACACAAGCCCAATTCTGTGCAAGGCCCTTCTTACTGTACGGTCACTTACCAATTTGCCCAGAGCTTCGGCAGCAATTTTTGGTGTTCTGGCGTTTCTAGTAGTAATAATCGTTCCACCAAACGAGCATCTCCGTCAGAGAGCAGTCTAGACCTACCTCCCTTGTTAGCAGCCACAGTCACATATCGTCGTTTTCTTACTAGGCTGACAGTTCGATGGCACACTTTTAGCTTTTTTGTGATACTGCGGCATGAATCACCTTTTTCGCTTAGTCTCACAATTTCATCTTCAAGATTTTTTGATATTTTTCTCATTTTGTTGGCTATTCTAAATATTATTACTTTTTTAATAATACTAAAATCAAATATGTGTTCACCTGTTGACTTATTACTCTTTAATAAATCAATAATGCATTTTTTCCTACATATTTTCTATTAAACACACAATTCCAACAAAAACATTCCAATATAACGGGACTTGGAATAGATAAACAAAAAAGGCAAAGAGTGGACAAAACTGGATAAATGCGGTTATAAAACACATATACTTTTTTTCATGTTTATTGAACAAAATAATTAATTTTTTTTAAGTATATATAGTAAGTAGAGTACAAGATATACAATAGAAAAATTACACTTGGATATTACAATTTGAACAAAAGTTATTTATACAGTTTTAAAAATATTCCATTATTTATCCACTTTAGTCCACTACTGTATATGTGCCATTTAAGCATTTAAATATTTTATTTTAATTTAAAAAAATATATTTTTTAAATGTTTGCCTTTTCCCGGGATTTGAACTCGAAAACTCTGAGTACTGAGCCACCTCTCTACTCACTACACCATAAACATTTATAAATTTTTATGGTTAATTTTGAACTTGAACAATTTGATAGGAAAATAAATGTTAGTATAAAATTGTTTATCAATACCAATCATTAGTGGCGTCTATTATCAATTCAATCCACAATTTGGTTGGTTCAACTGAAATCCTAATTAAATGATATATTCGATCAGATTAATGGAACTTGCAGTTACCACTTTTCAATTCGACAATTTTTTAAAAAATTTGATAGATTGTACCAAATTTCTCATATATTTACTAAATAAATGGTTAAATGGTTGGTAGGATATTTCAAATAAAATTAAATCCTCACAGATAAATGTTAACGAATTGCAACCAATCTTTTCTCTGTGTGCTGGGAGAGACATCTGCTTGAATGGGATTTTCTTTTTTTTGTTGAAAAGTCTCCCCTTTGCCCAAGCCCCCTCGCGCTTTGGTGTAACCATAAATTGATATATTATTCCCCACAAACCTAGCAAAAGTGAGGGCATAAATGCGAGGAAAAGTCTACCTCTTAACGGCCTGTCTAAGGAGTTTTGCTAGAAGCTTGAACATTTAAATTTGTATTCCATGAAGTAAGGGTTACTTTCTAGTTTTAAACAGAGACGTGTTAAAAAGAGGTTCATATGGAGAAAAGCCTCTGCTTTATCGGACTTTCCAAAACACATTGACAAGATATTTGCAATTTAAAAAAGTTGTTCCCTGGAAGCACTTATTGAAATTTTTGCTATATCGTTTCAAAAAGGAACAAAAAAACTCCCCCTAAAGGCTGTCCCAAACTGCTAGAAACATGATATTTAATTTATATGTGTTTTCAGGAGTATAAACTAATTTCGCCAGGTATGTGCAAAATTCGTATTCAAAAAGAAAACAAAAGTGCTGTCCTTCTTGGGCTTCACAAAGCGTTTTGCTAGAAACATGTAATTTAAAGAACGAGTTGAATTAATACATTAAAATTTAAAAACAAAATGAAAAAGAACGGGGAACGATTGGAACTTAAATATTAGACAAAGGAAACGAAATGAAATGAAATGAGGAACGAGTGGAATCGAAGCACTAGACAAATGTAAGAAATTGTATTGGAGCGGGGAATGAGTGGAATGGAAACGCAGTACAAGGGGAACAAAATGGTATGGAACGTGGAACGAGTGAAAATAAAACAATTAACATGGGGAACGAAATGGGATGGAACAGAGAACTAGTGGAATTGAAACATTAGAATGAGGAACGAGTGGAATTGAAACACTAGACAATTGGTAAGAAATGTAATGGAGCGGGGAATGAGTGGAATTGAAACACTCGGCAAGAGGAACAAAATGGGATGGAACAGGAAACGAGTCGAAATAAAACAATTAACATGGGAAAGGAAATGGGATGGAACAGAGAACTAGTAGAATTGAAACATTAGAACGAGGAACGAGTGGAATTAAAACACTAGACAAATGGAACGAAATGTAATAGAGCGGGGAATGAGTTGAATTGAAACAAGAACAAAATGGAATGGAATGAGGAACTAAATGCGATGAAACAGGGAACTAGTGGAATTGAAATACAAGACAAGAAGAATGAAATGAAATCGAACGGAGAACCCGTAGAATTGAAAAACTAAACATTATTGTTATATTTATGGATTTGAAGATATTTTTTCTATTTTTCTTGTATCAACAATTAATTAGTCTACTTAATTTTACTGTAGACTTTCACTTACTTAAGTACGATTTTAATGCACAACCTGTCTGCCTTTTTCGGCCACCTTGGTGATTAAGGGGGAGCCCTACTTACAAATTTTTGGGTAGTTTTTTGTTTGGGAAACTCGTAATTCTATATAGAAAACTGCATTAAAATAACATATGCATCATATGAGGAAGTTTGATGCACTATGCCTATGTTTTAGCAAGGGATTGTCAAGTTTTGCCAAAAAAAAAAGCATCGTGAAAAATGTTATGATATCTAAAATATCAAAAACAGGACAAAAATTGTTTGCTAAAATTTAATAAGGAATAAAATATGTAAATCTGGCAGCCATATAAATTGTCTAAATATTTGTTAACACCAAATTCAAAAAATCAAAAAAAACAAAAACAAAAAATCAAAAAAATACCAAAAAAATCAAAAAAGTACCAAAAAAAAATGAAAAAAGTACAAAAAAAATCAAAAAAGTACAAAAAAAAAAAAAACAAAAAAGTACCAAAAAATGAAAAAAGTACCTTCAAAAATCCCTACACAACGATACCATACTAGCATATGGATTCTTTGGTTTAAATATCTTGGGTTGGACAAGCACTGAGGCAAGTCTATGGCGCTAAGACTGAAAAAATTGTCCGTGGTACTATTAAATAAAATTTTATTAAACTTCAATCTTAGATTTATTTTTTCTACCACATACTAAAATTTTTAACAAAATCAGAGTGTTTAGATTGGGGAACTTTCCTTGTAAGTCACTGGGAAGGTTTTTTCTAATTATAACGTAATGAAAATGGGATTAAAAAGGTAAAGAAATTTTGACATTTTTTATAGTCCATTTAAAAAAAAAATATTTTATTATATAAATAATATAAAGATAGTAAGGACATCTAGGACTTTTTTTTATGGATGATAAAAATTTCTTTTTATGTAAAAAAAAAAACAGATCAAGAATTTTTCGAATTTGTAGAACCTTTAAGAGGCTGAAAATAACCCAATTTTTGTATGCAAGTAATAAGCTAAGTCTTGCCATATTAAAATTTTAAAAAAATTGTCATAAAATAGCAGGATTAAAATAAAAAAAATCTAAAAAATCGTTCAGGGCAAACGGATTTAATGTTGTATATTAATTTGATATAATTTTTTATATGTAATAAACCAAAAATAAAAATTTGATAAGATCTTAAACTTTAATTGTGTATACCACCATGGTGCAAAAATAAAAAAAAATCTACTATGAAAATGCTAAATTAAACTTCTAAGGCACACCCTAATAAATGTAAATTAGCACACCTACCCAGCAAAACTTTGGTAATGGGTGCGATATTCTCATTGTAATGATAGCTCGTTACCTTTTTCATTATTTGCAAGCATAAAGTAATAAGTTACTGATTATTGATTACGTAATATGTGATTTATAAATGTAAAGTAATAATTGAAATATTTTTGAAAATCTATTTTTAGATACATTACTTTGTGTTTTTTTGTAAGCAAAAGGGTAATGTATGTTTGTTTTGATAACACTAGCGAAAAAACGAAGCGCAACAATTCATTTAAGTTTAAAGCAATCAAATACTATACGCGTCGACAGCTCAGTGGGTAGAGTTCTTGGCTGGCAACCAGATTTCCCTGGTTCGATTCCTATCTTGAACACATTAGTTTTAATTACAAATATTTTAAATAAAATATTTGTAATAATTTTTTAATAAAAATTCTTTTTTTTTAAATCTATTTTTAGACACATTACTTTTTCCATTCTCGTAACCATATAAGTAACCCCTTACATTATTACCTCTAAAGTAATGGGTATATACATTACTTTGAGGCTCATCGTCTATAAAATTCATCAATGAAGTAAGGTGTAAAGTAATCTATCGGCCCCTATAGCTATAAATTACTTTACCCATTATTTGGTAATGTGTGGTTTTGCTCGGTATCTCCTGATTTTCATGTAGCCAATTATTTATGGTTTATTAGTCTACAAGAACACTGGAGCGTATGAGTGTTATACTCACTTGATTAATATAAAGTATACGCCACAGTGGTTTTAATGAATACAAAACACTAGAGCCTTACACAAATTGTTAATTATAGCATTTTTTTTTTAAATTTGTATAAATGAATAAATATTTATTTTATTTTGTTTTATTTATTATTTATTTAATAAACAAAATAACCTTTTTTTTTGAAAAATTTTAAATTCAAATCCTCTTAGTTTAAACATAAAAATTAAGCCACAAATTTCACTTTAAACAAATACAACAAATCAAAAATTCTAAAAACCAAAAATAAGGTAAATAATGCAAAAGAACAAAAAAAAAAAAAAAAACAGAAACAGAAACAATGCAAACACATACGCAACATTAATAAAATATTGTTATAGCAGAAGGGGCAGGAAGTTTGGAATTTTTTGTTATGACATTTTTTCCACTCAAACAGTGGGGTATGCTTGAGGGGTGCATTTTTTTTTTTTTGCATATGAAAATTTACTGCATACACATGGCATGCATGGTTAACAAAAATACAGGCTAACTAAAACGGTTAGAGTGTTAGTTAGTTAGTTATATGAAGAATAAGTGAAAGAGGGGGATATACATTTTTCTCTCTGTAACTAATGTTATTAGGAAACAAAAGAGAAAGTAAACAATACGAAAATTACAAAACAACAACAAAAATATTTTTTTAAGCCCAACAGCAGACATTTTTGCTATTTGTAGTAGAAGTGCCAGTAGAAGGTTTATGTGTGTGTGTGTGTGTGTAAAATCATATCAAACCAACACTACATACTAAAACCATTATGTTTTGTTTAATTTTTTTTTTGCCAGCAAGAGTATGCATTGTACACCAATACATGTAAATATGACTAAAGGCAAAAATATTACAAAACAAATGAAAAACAAATAGAAAAACAAACACAATATATTAACAAACAACATACACACTCTTACAATTGAAATAAAGGACAATTTTTCCTCATCATATTTGATTATTCACTTTCCTCCCGCACTAACTAACCAGTTTATATCGTTGGAATTGAAAAAAAAAAAAATATGTAGTTAGAGATTATTCTCATGGTTGTTTTAATTCAATTAGTTGGTTAATAAATATAAAATATTTTTATAACATGATCCTGGCAGTAAGTAATGATAATTTTTGTAATCTATAATTTACAGTTTAAAAGTTAAATAACTGTAGTTTAAAATAATATATAATTTATGTGGAATTTTGAAATATATTACAAAAAATGCATTCCTCGATACACATATTCCAATTACATGGCATTTTACACAAACTAGCTTAAAAGCCCGGCAGTATATATTTCCCCTTTTTGCCGGTACCCGCGAAAATTTCCAAAACGTTAAAGGGGTACAAAATTTCCCTATTTGCTCTTCCCTATTTGCTCTTCCCCAAGGCTGACAACCAAATTTGCTGCCAATCGAATGGTTCAGTTGCAGCAACTGAATTTTTTGGTTGTGACTACCGAATTGTTGTTAAAAAAACCCAAATACTGTTGTCATAATCAAATTAATTATGTCTTAATTGGTTCGGCTGTCAGCACGAATCTGTTTCCTCTGTGTATGTTCGGTATAGAGAGCTCACACATTTAAAAATCCTAGCTTTAGGTATGGATAATTAAGGACGTATTTTTCCCCTTTTAACTACATTCTTAAAACCTACACAATAAAAAAATATTCATCGGAAAAACCGAATATTTTTGCCAACCACGTGGTTCGGTTCTGGTCATCGATATATTTGGTTGTGGCGAGAGAAATTCGGTTAACATAATAGAATTTTGGTAGGAACATGACTTTTCAATTGACTCAGGAATAAATTTTCGGTTTTTGCAAAAAATCATTTGGTTGGCAATAAATTCGATTGCCACAATGAATCTGTTTCCTCTATGTATCATAACAGGTCAATTGAGTAGTCCCCAGCCTGACACATAGATGGCGCTTCTAGACATAAATCGATATGATTTTTAGTTAGCCCTAACCTTAAAAAGACACATGTATATATTTGACAGCTGTCGGATCATTAATTTGTGAATTATAGCATTTTGAGTGAAGCAACTTTTGTTTTTGTGAAAAAAAAAGATAAAAAGGAATTTCGCGTGTTGATAAAATATTGCTTTTTGAAGGGAAAAAATACAGTTGAAGCAAAAACTTGGCTTGATGACGAGTTTCCGGACACTGCCACAGGAAAATAAACCATCAAGGATTGGTATGCTAAGTTCAGACGTGGTGAAATGAGCACCGAAACGGTGAACGCTCTGGACGCCCAAAAGAGGTTGTTACGGAAGAAAACATCAAAAAAAATCCACAAAATGATTTCGAATGACCGTAAATTGAAATTAAATGAAATAGCAGGTATTCTAAAGATATCAACTGAACGTATACATCATATCATTCACGAATATTTGGGTATGAGAAAGCTCTGTGCAAAGTGGGTTCCGCGCGAGATCACTTTTGACCAAAAACAAAGACGAGTTGATGATTCGGTGCAGTGTTTGGAGATGCTCAAGTGTAATAAACCCGAGTTTTTGCGACGATATGTGACAATGGATGCAACATGGCTCCATCATTTCACTCCGAAGTCCACTCGACAGTCATCCTAGTGGACTGCACGTGACGAACCAACTTCAAAGCGTGGAAAGAGGCAACAGTCGGCTGGCGAGGTTATGGCGTCTGTATTTTGGGATGCGCATGAAATAATTTTCATTGACTACCTTAAAAAAAGAAGGACCATCAACAGCGACTATTACATAGCGTTATTGGACTGTCTGAAGGACGAAATCGCCGGAAAACGGCCGCATTTGAAGAAACAGAAAATGCTGTTTCAGCAAGACAATGCAGTATGCCACAAGTCCGTGAAAACTATTTCCTGTTCTCAGATCTCAAAAGAATGCTCGCTGGAAAGAAATTTTTGTCGAATGAAGAGGTGATCGCCGAAACTGAGACCTATTTTAAAGCAAAAGAACAAATCGTACTACAAAAATGGTATCGAAAAGTGGGAGGGTCGCTATAATCAGTGTATCACCCTTGAAGGGAACTAGTTTGAATAAAAAAACAAATTTTGCCTAAAAAATATGTTTTACTATGGTAGCCCGGGGACTTTTTATATTCCAAAAAATATATCTTTAGTGACTAAACCCATTTTCCAGAGAACAGATATTAAATATTTTGAAATTTTTAAAAAACCATCTTGGAGAATGGCTACGTCAGACTCTGAACATAACTGCAAAATATCACTTTATTTCGTTCTTTTTACATAATGTATCAATTCCATTGGTTCCCTGTTCCATTCCATCTCGTTTGTCAATTTTTGTCTTTCAAAAGGAAATGACCTCCTTGCCTATTGTTTCAATTCCAATCGTTTCCCGTTCCAGATTATTTCTTTTCCCTTATCTAATGTTTCATTGCTATTCGTTCCACGTGCCATTCCATCTTGTTCGCCTATATAGTGTTTCAATTTTACTGGTTCCCTGTTCCATTCCGTATTCTTTTACAATTTTATGTTTCAAAGAATATTATCTTCTTGCCTGGTGTTGCAATTCCACTCGTTTCATTCTATTTCTTTCCCCTTGTGGGTGGTTTCAATTGCACTCGTTCCGCGTTCCAATAAATTTTGGGCCTGTTGTACAATTACCGACAACGTTGCGGTTTTGATCCCCAGAGACAGCAATATTAATTTAGATAACTTACATGTATGTGTTTTCTATACCTAATACATATCGCAAAGTACTTTTTGGGTGTTGCCATATCATTTTAACCCCATAACATAACATAACATGAACTAAAAAGTTTAAACAATTTCACTAACTCCTCATCAGATGGCGGGTAGCAACTTTTCTAAGATTTATCATCTCGCTCAATGACAGTGTTGCCATATTTACCACCCTTCATATCTCCTCTATCACCTTTTCAAAGAAAGAAACATATCAGAGAACTGCAAAATCAACTTTTTTCTTGATTTAATCATACACAAAAATTCTTGTTCACATTTAATAATTCAACAAAATTCACTGTAGAATAAAATTAGCATCATGTTACTGAACGCGTAATTGGGATCAGTGTGAATCATATGTCGATTATGTTCACTGCAAATGTAATCACTCAACAGTCAGCGTTGAATAAATCAGAAAAAAACAACAAACAACGCATATGAGTTTAAAACAAAATAGAAACACATTTCATAAATGATATTGTTTACATTAGGGTGGGACTTAAAACCGCATTTTTGGAATTTTTATTAGTAATACAATACTAAAAATATTCTTCTTTGTGAAATAAAAATATTTTTTTGGAAAAAAAATTTAGGTCGATATCTCAGGCTTGCCTAATCCGGAAAAATTTAAATATTGTCTAAATTTGTTTTTCATTTATTTTGATTGGAAAATTAGGCAATACTTAACTTTAACCGGATTGGATGAGCCTGAGATATCGACCTAAATTACAAAAAACAATATTTTTGGTATAACTAATAAAAATTCTAAAAAACGGATTTTAGACCCACCCTAATTTATGAAATGTGTTTCTACAAAACCACCCCCTTTTTATAGATAAGAAACTATTTTGTTTTAATTATGAATACATACATACGCGTTATTTATTGCTTTTTCTGATTTATTCTACATCAAAATAATTATTGTTGACTCGAACGAACAAGAATAAAATCAATGGTTTAACAACGACCGATGATTATAAATCAGTGACAAAACAATTTGCACATCGTTTGATTGATTTAAAATCATCAACAAATATGTGTGTTGTAGTATATTCATCGTTTGAACGCAAACACATATTTATTCTTGAGTTGATTGCGTATAAACGTTTTGCAATCAGCATTTGAAGTTCTCTGCAACATATTAATTAGTAGGAAGAATTTCTTAAGTATTGCTTCACTTAAAAAAAAAAAAAAATACTTAGTTTTCGAGATATTCACTAATCGATTAAAATTGTGTATAAACTGTACTTTTATTTGAATTATGAATTCCTTTGTCTAAAATCATTGTCCGATTTCATTTATTTCACTTAGTTTCTGAGATACAAAAAATTTTCCAAACTTTTGCGGTTTATGATATTTTTTCTTTTATTGATTTTTCACCATTTTTCTTCACTTTAAGAAAGCCTTCTCAATAAAATTTCCATATTATATAATAAAATATTCCCAAGTATGGTAAGGACTCTGTTAAACGGAATTCCGCGCACCATTTTCCATGTTTCAGAAATTATTAATTAACCAATTATATCTTCACCGTCATGCATTTCACAATAAATTCTTTAACAAACACAAAAACTATTTCATTAATTTAACAATAAGACAGGAAGCGCGTGATTAATTAACTCACAGCAGTACATCAAGAAATAATTTATTAAATTACCGCGAAAAATTAAACACCTATGCCACAAATAAACACCAACAAAAAAAAAAAAAAAAAAAAGAAATAACAAGTTGAGGAAGACTGAGAAAACTTTCATGGAAATAATTTTATACATATTTCAGGCAAAATAAATTAATGATAAATTGATTACTACTCGTACTTACACACACACACACACACCTATAGAAATTGCTATAAATACTTTATAAATACTCAGATAAAGCGTTTAGACTGGAATAAAATATAATAATAACAAAATCTATTCACATTTTTTTTTAATTTTAGATGGTAACAACTTTTGTCATAAATCAACACATTTAAATTTTATATAATTTTCCAGTAAGTCTAATCCCAGCACTATAAACTGCCAAGCAAATAATGACTTAAATATAGTTGAAAATTATAACAAAACCATAAGAAAATTATTTAATAATAACTAACAAATTCATAGCACAGACTGTAATGTACATATAAAAAATATAAACATTAAATTAAATAACACGCAAATGCATGATTAACAATATTTCAAGTAGTGCTAAGTACAACAACAGTAACAACAAAATATAATCAACAACTTATACAGACATCATACTGTCAAGAATTTCTTGTTGTTGTTGTTGGGGTTTATTTTTCCCTTTACATAAACCTAAACTATGAGTGTAATAAAAGAATAATAAAAAATGTTGTTGCTATTAAGAAATTTCAACATAATGGCTTATTGTTGTTGTTGTTGTTTTTTTTAAAGGTTTATTTTAAATATAAATATTAAAGTAAATACGTGTCAAAACATGACTAAAAACTGCTAATTTAGCCAAAAAACGTTATGGCTTTTTTTTGTCGAGTTGTTAAGTATTATTTTTGGTAAATGGATACATCATGTACATAAGTAGTAAGAAGCCTAAACAAAACAGCCTGCTATTAACATAAACGTTGAGGGTTGTTGTTGTTGTTGTTGTTTGTTTTTGTTTTCTCTTTTTATAAAACTATTTTTTATTTGTCTACAATTTATGGGGTCACGAAATGTCTTTAAAAGTTAAAATCAAGGGGTTGCCATTGAGATTTTAATTTATATTGAAATAGAAAAATGGGGTCCGCATAAGGAAAGTATCTCAAGGAAAGTATATTAACAAAAAAACATGGTTGCACATGATCACTGCTATTATATTAAGCTTGCTGCAATCGAGTATGGTTGGCACAACCATGTTATTGGTTTTTTAACCATCAACATGGTCACTACCATTATTATTATAGTAAATATTTTACTATTTTATGATTGACACCTTCTATAACATGATTGGCTGTAACCATACTGTGGTAACAAAAATTTTGACTATGAAAAAAATATGATAATTCAACCATAAAATGCTTAATCAATAAAAAACACTGTGCAGCAAATTTTGGGTCATCGAAAATTGCCTCTATGAATAAAGACAAAATTGCCAAGGGGTTTGTTAAAGTTGGTTCGAAAAAAAAGTTATGGCTTCTGGAATTTGCTCATTTTGGACCATTTTTTTTCACCATGAGTTAATATTAAAAATTATTTTTGTTTGCTTCCATTGCACTATGGGTAATTTGATACATTTTTTTGGCCAAAATTCAAATTTCGCACATTTGAAAATTAAGCTTTTGCTGTCGCAGTTTAATTAAGAATACTTCAAAACATTTAGAAGTAAATTTTGTTTTTGTAAAAAACCAAAAACTGCTAATCAGCTGACTCTCAAAATCATTGTTAAAAAACAACAATTTAAGTGGAACGTGCTTCATGTGATTTTTTGATGACATTACAAGGCAATATTTCCTAATAAACAAAACGCTTGAAAAATAAAGTTAGATATGCAAAACAATAGTATTGGTAAGTGGTAAATAAATAAATAATCATTTTAGAAATAAAATAATTTATTGGTAAAAAAATTCATTCTTTCGGCCTAACCTTAATTTTCATAAAAATAAAAATTTTTATCCAACTTTGGATAAGCTTTTAAAAAAAGCTTAATATTTTTTAATGCTGGAATTAATAAAGTTTTTTTAAGTATTTAATTTTGAGTTTATTTCATTAATTTCATGCTGCGATTTTTTGCGTTTTTTTATATATGCCATTTTTTGTAGGCAACCCCTACTTGGCTCATAGCGAACTTGCTGAGGTTTGGTTCTAGGAAAGAAAAAAAGGAGAGAAATAAACTGCTGTTTTGAAGTATATACTTAGGAAAATAGGTGATGGCGAAACCGTGAGTGAAGAAGTGATTGTCGTTATTTGTCTCAGAAATGGCAAAATTCACAAAAAATACGTGTTGTGTTTGAGACGAAAAATTCAAAATGGTTAAATGCCAAAAAAAAAAAAAAAAATTGGAAAGAAAAGCGAACGTTCGATGATGAACTCTCAAAATCAGTACAACATGAAAGGGAGCTGTGTGTTCGCGCAGCAACAAAATCTGCTCGAAAGCAAAAGCAGCTAGACTTAGCATTGGTTCTCAAAAAAACTCTAGCTAGCCCAACAAGGCCCTCTAAATTGAGGAAAATATCAGAGTGCGATGAAGAATCCAGTCAGATTTACGACAGAAAAGGCACTATCCTTTATATTGGAAAACCAACACTAAATCAAGTCAAACTATATGTGCAGCAAATCCAAAGGACTTTATGAAAATCACAAACTTTGAGAGTGGAACATTTTATGCGAAAGAAGGTAACCTAAAATACGGATTAAGTCCTTTGCATTGTTGGATTGGTGTTTTTGAGTTCATATTGCAGGCAGGCTACAAGTGCGAAATAAAGAAGTGGCTAGTTAGAAAAGAAGAGAAAGGTCGTATTGGAAAAAAATAAAAATTTGTTTTGGGAAAAATGTCTCTTCACGTAAACAAGCCAAAAACGGGAGGATTTGGCAGAAAGAACGATGGAAACACTGCAGTTAGTTAACTATCTTTTTTACTAACTAATTTTTTTGAGTGTAGGGTTGATATTTTTTTTAGATCTTCCCAAATCATTAAATAAGGGCCCTCTTACTCCAAAACGTCTTTTTTTTTTGCAGTTCGAAAAACTTTCCAGACTGGCAGTTATTAGTTTTGGCCAAAAAATTGTCATAAATTACCCATAGTGCATTGCTTCGAAATATATTTTTGTGTGTGTTTTTTTTTTACAAAATAGCACAATTAAAACTTTTTGTATTATACACTCAAAAAAAATTTTAGTAAAAAAATTTAAATTTTTATTTTTTTTTCGTTTTTATACAAAATCACGTTTTTCGATGAAAAACAAGAAATCTTATGAAAAAAAAGTTTGAAGTTTAAAGTTAAATTAAAATGAAATAAATACTTAAAGTTTTAGAGACGATTTTAAATTAGATTAATTTTATAATAATATTGAAGTTTAAGCACTTCTTAAGTTTTTAAGATTTGGATTCAATTGAGCTGAACTTTTGTTGTTGACATATTTAAAAAAAAAAAAAATTAAAATAAAAAAATAAATAAAATTGAAATACATATTTTTTCTAGACTTTTTTAAAAGTCGAAGAGACAAATAAAATAGCACTCGATTACTTAGATACAATAACAAATTTAAGAAAAATACATATAAAATATACTTAGTTAACTATAAAACCGAAACATGAAAACACATTAAAAGAATATTGTAACTCAGTCTCCCCCTTAAAAAGCAAGAAAAAAAAACAAAAACAAAAGTTAAGCTTTAACATTGCCTAATTGAAAGATAGTAACGACTATGGAATTTACTTATTGGTTTGTTTTATACAAACATTTTAGTGCTTTAACTAACAATGCTTTCACAATTGCAGGTAGTAAATTTCATAAATAATGTTATAAATAATGTTATACTAAAACCAAAGAGTATTTGTAACAAAATATTTATTATTTATTTATTTATTTTATTTATTAATCATATAATTACAAATTATATGTTAATACCCTAACGGAGCACTAGCAACAAAGGCCTTCGGCTCGTTGTAGCGAAAACAGACCAGAGCCTCTTGTGGGTATTGAACCAACGACCCCCGCACTGATAAGCTAGCACGCTACCAACTAGCCTACCAGGGCGCTCATTGTGACAAAATAATGATAATAAATTTTATTTAAAAAATCAGCAACGGTACTCTGGATTAAGTAAAAAAATTTGCCTATTAACCCTGAAATTTTACTAAAATTAATGAACATGGATTAATTTTGTTTAAAAGAAACAAAAGTTTGGCATTAATTTTATAAAAAATAAAATATTCAGATGGTCTATGAATGATTCTTTTATAAGAATTTGCTTAAGAACTTTGAAAATTGCTCTAAAATATACCTACATACAAATAATCACTATAGTAAAAACAAATTTACACTCAAACTAAATTGTTGGTTATTTTTTTTTTTGAGTGTATAATTTAAAAAAAATCTATTAAAAGTGCTCTTTTTTTTAAAAAAAAAAAAAAAAAACAAATTAAAAAATAGATCAATAAAGAAAAAATTAAACTTTTAATATACTCATTTTAAATAACTCATAGAAAAAATGGTAAAAAATTACAAAATTCAAGTAGCCATAACTTTGTTTTTCGAACCAACTTCACCAAACCCCTTGGGAATTTTGTCCTTCTAATGGTATACTTTCATACTGCGTTCAAACCATTGAGGCAATTTTTTCTTGTTGCACTGTGTAATTATACATTAAATAAAAAATGATTTTTACATTTAAGATCATAATATTGGCTTGTTTTCATAAAAACCAAAATTTTATTAGTTCAGTCAGTTTGTTTTTACTACAAAATGTTTAAAAAACATAATCATATATTGTTTACTAAAACTGGACAAATGTCAGATGGGTAGAAAATAGTTACCTTTTATGTGCCATTAAAACATTTCATCAATTGACCCATTAAGGTACAGTTATTATTATTTTTTTTTAACTTTAGAAGATTTTAAGGGATTTTCTTATACATATAATATTATTTACACTCATCAATTCATTGTCAAAAAGATTCCATATAAAGATCTTATATTTTTTAATTCGTTTCAATAAAAACAATAAGAAATATTTCTTAAAAAAAATATATTTATAAATTAATTTTTTGTTAAAAGTTCTAATAATATTAATAAAATATTTTTTTATAAGAAAAAGTCTGTAGAACCCATTTTTTTTTTGTATGAAAAGGTTTCTTACACAAAATACTACAGGTTGGTTGAAAAGTTCCTGCGCTCACCAAGAGATGGCACTGCTAGCTCGAAATTTTTTTTCTCAAGTTGGTATAACTGTCCTGAGAACACATGCAAAGTTGCAAGTCATTCTGTCAATTCTTTCTTTGTTTACAAGCCATTTGTAGTTGACGTGTCATTGATTTTTTTTAATATGGAAAAAATTGAATATCGTGCAGTCATTAGATTCTTTGTTTTGAAGGGTTTAAAAGTAAGGAAATTTATGAACAATTGTTAGAAGTGTATAAGGAGTTCTCACCTTCACCGTTGAATTTTGGGCTGGTGAATTTAAACGTGGTCGTACCAGCCTTGAAGACGATCCACGCGAAGGACGACCAAAAACTGCAACCACAGCAGAAATCATTGAGCAGGTACATAATATGGTTAGTGCAGATCCAAGTTTGACTAAGCGTGAAATTGCTAATGCCATAGACATCTCAGACGAACGAGTACTCCATATTTTACATGAAGAATTACGTATGAAAAAACTGTTTGGAAAGTTAGTGCCGCACACATTAACAATTCAACAAAAACTGCATCGAAAACAAATTTCTCAGCGTAATTTGGAGCGTTTTAAGCCGAATAAAACCGACTTCTTGCGTCGTTTTATAACTATGGATGAGACTTGGATCTACCACCATGTTGCTAAATTGAAACAAGAACGTTGACAGTGGACTGAAGCTGGTTGTTCAGCTCCAAAGCAGGTGAAGTCACAACGATCAGCAAAGAAGGTTATGACATCAGTTTTTTGGGGTGCAAAAAGAATTTTGTTGATTGATTATCTTCAGAAAGGTAAAACAATCAACTCTGAATATTATTGCAGCCTTTTGGATCAGCTGGATGAAAAAATTCGTAAGAAAAGACCTGGTTTAAAGAATTAAAAAATCATTTTTCATTAAGACAATGCACCTGCTCACAAAAGTGTTTTGACGATGGCTAAATTCAAAGAATTAAAGTACGAATTGCTTCAACATCCACCGTATTCACCAGATTTGGCTCCCAGTGACTACTATCTCTTTAGAAATCTCAAACAATTCTTACGTGGAAAGCATTTTTCGTCGAATGAAGAGGCCATAGCGGGCGTAGACGGTTATTTTGCAGAGCTTCCGGAAAACCATTATAAGAATGGGATAAAATTATTGAAATATCATTGGAACAAGTGTATTGAGCTTCTAGGAGATTATATTGAATAAAAAACTATATTTCGTAACAAAAACAGTATTCTGTCATTTCGAGCGCAGGAACTTTTCAACCAACCTGTACTTTTAGTTAAACACGCTGAAGTATTTTAAGTTTATATGTATTCTTAATTTTATTTATTTAGAAGTAAATAAAAAATCTGAAAATTATGGTCGTTCCTATTAATTTTTCCACCACCGTATATGTTTAATATATTATTAAAAAAATTAAAAAAAAAATATAGCATACAGTGTTTTATTTAAATTGAATGGAATTGTCAAATAAATGCAGGCGAATCTACAAAATACCAAATAAATTTGGTTGGGGCAAATTTTTTTATAATCGAAACTGAAAAATTCTACAAACATAATCGAATTAAGTGATGGGACATATAACTGAAAAAACTCGGTTGCCCTTAACGCCCAGGGGACATATGTGTCCCAAAAAGAAAAATATGTGTTAAAAAAAACTAATGCAAAATGATGGGTTTTTTATAAAAATTTATAATTTATAAAAAATTTGTGTGAAAAAAAATTTATAAATGTTTTTTTAAGAGCTAAAAAGCAAGTTTTGCACATACCGTAAACAGGATATTTAAATTGCTCTAAATCATAGACGAAATTTTGTCTTTCTTTCAAGTTAAAAAATTTTGTTTAATTTAACAATATTCTACAAATTGAAATTCGGTTTTGAGATATTTCCAAGAAAAAAAACAAGCTTTATTAAAAAAAAAAACGAAAAGGGACACGGGTGTCCCTGTGGTCGTCAATGGTTTTCGTTTAATGAATTTGAATGTAACTGCTAATAGTGGTGAGAGTTGGCATATTAAAAAAACTAAAAAGGGACTTCCCCATTAAGTTTTTAAACTTTATCAGGTGACAGAATTCCCAGAATTTGTATTATATTTACTTACTTTAAACTTTGAGAAGTGGTCGTGTTTTCCAATTTGCTAAAAAAAAGTGATATTTGAGAGGAACATTTTTGTTCTTTGATTTGCTGATTCATTTTGGTAAGTTTGGTGAATATAAATTCTATAGCACGTTATAACAACATTTTTTTTAGAAGAATGGCTTTCCAGCGTCGTAGAATGAAGAAATATTGTAATTTCTTACTGCGGAAAATAGCGAAGATGAAGAGGATTTGTGTCTAGATGAAGAAAACCAGGTTTTTCTTGAAGGTGATGTTGATGCAGGTGCAGCATTTTGTGAAATCGATAATAATGCGGTTGAGACAACAGAACAAGTCGTTGATATAACGGAACAAGCGCCTCGTATTCCAGAAAATTACAAGAAAAAAAAGACAGAAAAAAAGTGGACCAAATTTTAGATGGAGAAATTAATACACTACAAACGTTTTGAAAACTGCAAATCTGCGATATTGGGGACCCCATTTGTAATCTATCACCATTTCAGATCTTTTTACTGACTATGAACTTTGATGTTTTGATAGAACTTACAGTTCATGAATCCTGTAGATATGCTGAACAAAATGGAAGAGCATTTCTTGGTATCAATCTGGTAATGACATATCACCTTTTACTATCCATTCGTGATTATTGGTCAACAGAACCTGATATGGGTGTACCCTTCATAAGTAATGTAATGACAAAAAAAAGATTTGAAGATATCCGTCAAAATTTGCACTTCAGCAATAACGATGAAGAAGGAAACAGGAATGATCGGGCTTGTAAGATCAGACCTGTCATAAGTCATTTCAACAAAGCATTTCAAAATGCAATGAACAACACATACAAACAGGCTGTCGATAAACACATGATCAAATTCAAAGGTCATGATGCTATGAAACAGTATATCAAGAACAAACCAATAAAATGGGAATTCAAGATGTGGTGTAGATGTGACTCTGCTTCCGAATATCTTTTTGAATTTGATCTATACACTGGAAGAAAAGAGTATGGAACTGAATATGGACTTGGGGAATCAGTCGTGCTTTAGTTGACAGAAAAACTCACAGGTTCTTTTATAAGCTAGACCGCAAATCGAAACTAAAATATTACCTCCGGTTATTTTTTGACTAACTTGATATAAGCTTAAACAATTCCTACGTTATTTACACCGAATGTAAAGCAAAAAATCTTGTTGAAGGGACTCAACTTAACTCCCTTGAGTTTAGACTAGTGGTGGCCAGAAATTTTAATCGCTATCTATTCTTCGCGTCAGAGAGAATTTCCAATATTTCAGTCATCAAAAATCACTGTCAACAAGAGACCAGCTTCTTCGCACTCTAAGAAAGAGATGTGTTTAATGCGCAAAAATTAATGTATTAATGAATGCAATGTGCATCTATGTTTTACTATTAACCGTAATTGTTTCGCAGAACATAATAATTAACCATTATTTATCGCAAAATTAAACATAAATTTTGCGATAAATTCGTATTATAACATTAAAAATGTATTTCTTATTGAAAAACCTATGTATAATAAAAAAGAAATTTTGGCTCCCTTAAGGATCACAGGGACATATGTATGTGTCCCATAAAAAAACTCGTATACGAAAATTTTTTTTCACATTTTTAATGGTTTTTTGGATTCTGACAAAATTATTTCATATCTAAATGATAAAGGGAAAGTCCCCAAAATCTTATGGTCCTGAAAGGGTTAATGATGTCACTAAGTAATTTGTGCTTAAAAAATAAATATATATTAAATATAAATTAATCCCCCCCCCCCCCCGGTTTAGAAAATGACATACTTTGGGTAACTCTGTTCACAAAATGCTAAACCTATCAAAAAGTACAACAAGAGTTTATAACTTTATCATCACAAATAAAATACCAGTAGCAGCTACAACAACAAACACAACTAAATATGTATATTATAAAAACACATGTCACGTGACACAAGGTAACATATTACCAACATCTAACAACTATAATAACAACAAAATTTACACAAAAAAAAAAAAAATGTTTATTTTTTCTACTAAATTTTGCTACAAAAAATAAATATATAAAAATGTGAAAATAAAAGGCAAGACATTTATGATAAGCTTGCATGTGATAACAAGTTGAACGTGTTAAGCATAAACAAAAATATAAAAAATAACAGCATATAAAATAAAAACATTAAAAAAAAAAAATATAAAGAAAAAAATAAAATGTATAAACAAAAGAAAACACTTTTTGTATCAGTTTTGTTGAAATGTTGCAACAATATGTTAAACATAACATATTCTTGTGTTTTAGTTAAAGAGAGTGAAATATTGAGATTGAAGTCTAAGCATGTAACATGTTAAAGTTGTAGTTGTATTTTTAGTAAATAAATGCGTGAGTAAACTGCTTTAGTATGTGTAAACAGAGTACAAAAAAAAAAAAAAAATAAAATAAAAATAAAATACAACACAAATGTTGTAAATCATAAAAAGCTTGTCTTATTCTATGACATACATATAAATAAAAATGTTGTGGATTTATTTTTCTTTTTGAACTCTTAAAAGTAACTAAATTTAATGTTATTTTTATCCTGTAATATTTTATACATAATTTGATGAAAAGTTTACAGCAGCATTACAAATACATAGAAAGACTTTTACTTTATCATTTATGTGTTTTAAATATACAAGAATTTTTGTTAAAAGAGTTGTTAGTACTTTTACTTTCGAAAATGTTACAAAAAAAAAAAGAAAAAAAAACAGAAAAAACAACAAACTTACTTAGTTAATCTTTTGTTATAAGGTTTTTTTGCTATCTTTTTTTTACAGGAAAAGTGAAGGTTTAATGTAAACAGTAAAGAAAAGTGAAATTATACAAAAAAAAAAAAAAAACAAGTACATTAAGGAATATTTAGAAATTGCAATGTAGTTTTATAAAAGGAAAATTTTTCTTACTCTAACATATAATTAATATAATAAACTCGCTTTTAAATTAATTAAGATATATTATTAGAAAAAATTATTTTGCTGTTTTAATTTTCCTATATTGAAAAATATGAAAAAAACAAAAGTTTAATATTTAAAAATTTTGAAACTATGTAATAACTATGTGGTATATAAGACGTATACGTGTTATGTACATTAAATAATACTCATACGCTGAGGTGGCCAATGTGTCTGTGGGTTATTTAACATAAACATTGCATTAAGGCGTATGATTAATATAAATGATAGGATTTTGATATGCAATGGATTTTAAGAAAAATTTAGAATACTATTATAGTTTTTCCAAAAAATCAACTTTTCGAGAATGGTAAATTAAAAATATATATCAAATTATAACAAAACTACCAGGCCACTTAAGTTCCATTAGCCACAAGGCTTTGAAGTTTAAATTGAATTATTAGGAATAAACTAGTGGAAGTGAAACTGTGTATAAAGGGGGAGTAGAGCGGTGAACGAGTGGAATTAACACGCTAAGAAAATGGAATGAAATGGAACAAGGAACGTATGAAATAGAAACATTAGATAAATGAACGAAACGGAATGTAAAGGGGAACGAGTGGAATTGAACCCCTAGTCAAAGTGATGGAGTGGAATGAAACAGAGAACTTTTTTTTTTTTTTTTTTTACGTTAGACTAACACTCAGGGGATGTCCCCTACTAATGCAGTGCATTGTGTTAGAATTAGGAAAATATGTTATGAGAGGGAGGAAAGAGGGAGTAGTGTTGAAGAGTACAGACAATATGCAATATATCTGCAATAGTACAACAACCGGGTACACACTTTGTTGCTGAATTGGTTACTCAGTGATCAGTGCTATGCCTTCATCACTAATTGGCCCAACAACAAAAAGAATACAAGGCGGTTGTACCATGCAAAATAGAGAAAAAATTAAAAAAGGGACAGGAAAGGGAAGGGAAAAAGTCTAGCAACAATAACACAGGCAAATAGAGACATAAAAGCCCTTTGCCCCTTTCAGAAGAAGGAATGGAGCGGTGAAAGAATGGATTAAAACGCTGGACAATGCAAACGAAATGGAATGGGAAACGTATGGAATAAAAAAATTAGATATGGGAACGAAATGGAATGCAAACGGGAAGAAGTGGATTGAAATCGAAGCAAAAAACAAGGGCACCAAAGTAGAATGGAATCGGGAACGAGTGGAATTGAAACGCTAGTCAGGAAGAATTAAATATAACGGGGAACATATGTGCATGAAACTTTAGGCAGGGGAACGAAATTAAATCGAACGGAGAATGTATGGAATTATAGCTAATGGAACTAATGTATAATGGAACGGCGAGCAAATGGAATTGTAAAACTAGATAAGGGGGATGAAAAGAAATGGAGAACGAATGTAATTGAAATTTTAGGCAAGCATAACGGAATACGAGTAACATAGGGATCGAGTAACATAGGGATCGGAGTATAATGGAATGGAGATCTTGTGGAATTCAAGTCAAAAAATGAAAGAAATGGAATGGAGCGGTGAAAGAGTAGGCTGAAACGCTAAATAATGCAAGCGAATCGTAATGGACAACGAATGGAATAGAAAAATTAGATAATGAAACGAAACGGAATGTAAGGTAAACGGAACAAGTGGAATCGAAGCACTAAACAAGGTGACGAAATGGAATGAAAGCGAAAAGTTATGGAATTAAAGCAAAATACAAGGGAACCAAAGTAGATTGGAATCGGGAACGAGTGGAATTGAAACGCTAGTCAAGGAGAATTAAATAGAACAGGGAACATATGTACATAAAACTTTAGGCAGGGGAACGAAATGGAATCGAACGGAGAATATATGGAATTATAGCCAATGGAACTAATGTATAATGGAACGGCAAACAAATGGAATTGAAAAACTAGATAAGAGAAATGAAATGGAACAGAGAACGAATGAAATTGAAATTTTAGGCAAGCGCAACGGGTGCGAATCAAAATAAAACACTTAACATAGGGATCGAAATATAATGAAACGGAGAACGAGTGGAATTAAATAAATAGACAGAAGTAAAGCAATACAATGAACCATGGATCAAGTCCCTGCGGGAAAAGGGCCTATCCCAGGACACGTCATGTGACCGGTTCATTGTGATAGGAACTGGTCACGGGACCGGTTTTTTATATGAAAAGGACCGGTCGCTTTAACATGGGCCTGTCAATTACCCTCTGCGACATGTCATAGGACTGGTCTAAAAGAGCATGTCACACAACTAACTCCAAAGAGCCAACGCAAAAGAACATCCCTGTGGGAAAAAAGGGGTCACTTGGGACCTGTCCCGTGGTAGGTGGAAACTGGACCGGTTCCGAAAATACTTATCACGAGATAGGTGAAAAGATGACCGGTTCTTAAAGTACCTACCACGTGACCGGTTAAAAAGTCATGAAATGTTTTTTTAGACCAATCCTGTGACATGTTACAGAGAGCAATTGACCCTCTCCTAGGGCAAGCCCATGTTAAAGTGACCTGTCCCGTGACCTATCCCTACCACAATGAACCGGTCACGTGACGTGTCCCAGAATAGGTCCTTTTCTCGCAGGGATATTTTGACTTTCACGTGGTTGCTAGTTTAGGAGCCTGTCCTCTTTTCACCTACCTTGTGACATGAGTTTTCACCTATCACGGGACAAGTCCCAATCCCCAACTGACGCCCTTTTTTCCCGCAGGGATGGAATTCTAACAATTCACACATGTAATGGTGTGAGCTGCATCAGTCATTTCCCGGTCATGTTATTTCGCGTTTTGGAGATCAGAATTGGCCGCCTAGATCGTGCGATTTAACACCATTAGATTTGTTTCTTTGGGGTTTTTTGAAGTCGATGGTTTACGCGAATAAGCCGACGACGACTCAAGCCTTAAAAGAGGAAATTGGACGCTGCATTAATGAAATACCGCAGCATTCATGCAAAACGGTCATTGAAAATTTCATTAAAAGATCGCGTGCATGCCAGCAAAGCCGCGGCGGCCATCTGCACGATATATTGTTCCATACATAACCTCATTCTGTCTACTTTACGATATAATAAAGTTTCACGATTTTTTTTTTTAAATATCTGTGTTTTATTTAAAATTTAAAAATTGCGTTCTTCTTGGGACACCCTTTATTTATCTTTTTATTTTTATTTTTTTTTTTAATTTAACCTTTGTGTCTATTTTATGTTAATCCAAAGTTTTGAATATATATTTCCTGGAGTATAAGCTAATTTTGGAATTTTCGCCAAGAAAATTGGCATAGCCGTTGTGTACTGTTATACAAAAGATTTGCGGGTTCAATACCCAGCGACGACAACATCAACGTAAAAAATAATATATATGACTTTTGTATGCCTCATACATATCGCATGGTACTCCTTTGGTGCTCCCATAGCACCTAACCCCACTGAAGTAAAATAACATAACATTGCTATGAACTAAAAAAGCGTCAACAAATTCGCCGACACTCCATCAGATGGCGGACAACAACTCTTCTTAGATTTATTATGTCGCTGAATTACATGGTTACTATGCATGAAGCCCTTCATCTTCCTCCACCTTTCATATCTCCTATATCCCTATTTTTAAGAAAGCAAAACTTTAATAAGTACAAAGAATTTTCTAAGTGCTGCTTAAAAAAAAAAAATGGAATTTTAAGAAATTTTTTGCAAGAGGAGCATTACGATGAGATTCAAACCCCTTTGGCTAGAAATCTAAAATTTAAAATATGTTATACCATGCTCTAGGATTTATTTAAGAATTATCAATAAAAATGTGAATTAAATGCGAGAAAGCGCTCCCTTAGTCATGCATTCTAAAATGCAAGGACATTGAAATTTTTAGATTAAGATTTTTTTTTGTTGCTCTGCCCAATGCCTTATTCTAGATATCCGAAATTTAGAAGCATTCAATATGAGCGTAGTAAAAATTTTAATAAATGGGATAAAAGGTTCACCCAGCACAACTTCTGGAGCCAAGGGCTTGAAATTTGACATGCAGCTTTCTCCTCCATTGTAGACAGTCAGCTAATTCTTATGAGAATTTAATTCTTGCTAAGAAAAAAATTATTTGAAGACATTGTTGTTATAATTTCTAGAAATATTTGTACAGTTCAAACTCAATGAGAATTTTATGTTCTTGCTTAGCAGTGTATTTTTAAAACTTCAATTACTCAAGAAAAAATATTAACAAGGTCTTAAATGACGACATAGCTTTTTAAGGCGCCTTTATTTGGTAATTTTCAATAATTTGCCATAAAAGTAATAACAAATAGATTTTGTTAAGCCAAAAATTTGTCTTAATGTGTTTAAATTGTAGAATTAATAATAATATTACCAGCAGTAATAATATTACTATTCTTGTTTCCCAATTTTTATTTTTTTTTTTTGTATTTTATTTAGCTTTATGCCCAATTTATTATTATTAATTTTCTATTACTACTTAGTTCTTTAAATACATTTTAGTACACAAAAAAATAGCAAACTAACTTTCGACTAAATATTCACTTTAACCCAGTGCCACCCAATCAAATGCATTTTTAGAAGAAAAACATATACAACGGCATAAACAAGTACATGGATGGTTTTAAAAACCACGTGCTTTACTTACATGTTTATGTATTTGTTAGAAGAGGATGTGTTTTTTTTAAACTACCACCACCATCACCACCACCAGTTTTGCTTATAACAACTGTGTTTGCATTTTTCTTTTTTAACATACACCACTATTTATATAAAACATAACCTCCTTTATATACTCTAAATATATGTATATGTATATATAAAATATATAACAAATACATACAAAGTAATTGTATGTAATAACAAAAAAAAAAAAAAAAAAACAGCAACAATAATAATAAAAACATAAAATTATATACCGGCAACAACTAAAAAAGCACGTGCTTGTAGAGAGTATATTATATATTTTTTAAACTGATTTTATTTTTAATCATAAGCAATGTGGAAATGGTTATATACCCCTATAGGGGGAGGGGGTTAGGGGTGTTTAAATATTCTATATAAAGTTTGTAGATTTTTGTTTTTTTAATTTATAACAAAAAAATTTTCCGACAAAAAGTTAACATTTAAGAAAAAATTGGAAAAAAAAACTTAAAATATGCTAAAGGATGATGTTGCAAAAGTTGCATGAGATTTTCTTTTATATTTTTCATTTCGTTTAGTCGTGTTTTTGGCTCTGTTTCAAAAATTCATTTAAGTTTTTCTTGTTATTGTTGTTTTATTTTTCCTTCTTGTTCATACATTTTCTTTTTCTCTGGATATTTGTGATTCGTTCATGTTGGTTTTAATCAGTGTTGTTAAGGTTTATTTTTTTTTTTTGAAAGAGGAATTTTCATAATGGAATTTTATTTAATAAACATTTTTGATATTTAGAGAAAATATATTTTTTTTTTTAATTAGTAGAAATTTCCAATAAATTCTTAAAATTTTTTTTAAAAATATTTTATTTACTCACTATGGTGGAGAAATAAATATTTTTGCTCTAAAACCAAACCAGTCAGGTTCTGTGATAAATAGACTTATCTTGCCAACATCCATATTGGGCAGCTCTTTTAGGTCACCCAAGTCCGGACGACCAAAAAGAGGAGCACTATGGTGGAGCAAAGTCTCCTCCTCCTGATCAGCGTGACAGCTCCTGCAGTAGTCATTGCCAGTCAGTGTCATCCTGCGCGCTGTGTCTCGTTACTACCGCCGTTAGGTTGTGCAAATGGAAACCGGGTAGTCCTATGACCAATTTAGTATGGCGCCGATCATAAGTGGGCCAAATCTTTCTCGTGATCGAGCAAGTTGGCTCATCAGTTCATCTTGACCCCGAAAGCTGCAGGTAGTACCGCTCAGCCAGATGCTTGCTGCACTAATCTGGCTGCCGGCAGCGAAGTCGATAATCATAACGACTTATATACTCTTACAAGGTGGCGCAAAAGTAATCCTCCTATCAGAAAATGCTATAAATTTTGCGATTAGCCCCTAATGTCAGTTCTCTTTTGACATTTGTGTAGTAAACACATGCGAAATACACGTTAATAAACAATGTTACGCTACACTGCTCCAGAACGCGGAATATTGGTGACTATTTATTTGAGCAATAATGAAGATGATTTTTCATAAAAAATAATCATGAGTGATGAGGCCCATTTCCATCTTAGCGGGTACGTAAATAAGCAAAATTTACGCTTCTGGGGCACTGAAAATCCGCGTGTAACCCACGAAGAGCCATTACACCCGCTCAAAGTCACTGTATGGTGTGCTGTTTTCGCTGAAGGAGTCATCGGACCTTTTTTCTTCGAAGACGTCGCGGGCCAAACGGTTACTGTGAGCGCTACAGAGCAATGATCAACGAGTTGTTTTTGCCGCAACTTGATGAATTGGGATTGGAAAACATGTGGTTCCAACAGGACGGTGCAACGCCACACACTGCACGTGCCACAACCGATATGCTGAAGGATGCATTTCCCGGGCGCCTAATCTCCCGTTTTGGCGATTTGCACTGGCCAGCAAGATCGCCTGATTTGACCGCTCCAGACTTCTTTTTGTGGGGCTTTTTGAAGTCGCGGGTTTATGTCAACAAGCCTCAGACTCTTGCAGCTCTTAAAGACAATATCCGTCAAGAATGTGAGGACCTATCGCCGGAAGTTTTGGCCAAAGTGATGGAAAATGCCATAAAAAGGGTTTAAACGACAATCAACTGTGGCGGCGGCCATTTACATGACATCATATTCTCGACTTGATGTAAAAAAAATTAAAAGACCAAATAAAAATAATCCACAAGAAGAATCAAAGTTTTTCATTTTTTTTAAATTACAGCCAAAAAACATCGGAAGGTTATTTTTGCGCCACCCTGTACCTCGCTTTTGGGGCCATGAAGACCTTATTAATACAGTGTTGATATATCAGAGTGACCACTTTGAACTATGTATATGCTGGCAATCAATGGTATAAAACAATATCTCTGTTGTAAAATACCATTAGGACGCGGTGATTTATATGGATTAAAACTGTCGAACACCCAACGCAGTCTCGTTTTTTTTCTTCTATAGAGAGGCTGACTACCTCAGGTCCGGTAGCATTAGAAAAGTCTTGTGTGTCAGTGATTAATCTGGAAAATGTTAATCAATGAGAACATCCCATGTCACTTGGCCCTTGGCTATAACTCGGTGCTAGTGCGAGCTTAAACGGGACGACTAGTGTCAGAAGAGCTTTTTACACTTAGCAGAAATCTTTCCGACACTTTCACCTTCTTAAGCGAATTTCTAAAATTATTCAACGAGACTTTGTAGACCGACCAGTCCGTTGTGAAGGGTATATTTACTTCCGATTTTCCTTTTTCAACTTAATGTGTCTTTATTGTATAAATCTTTATATGCGGAAAATAGACCTGGTTCAATTGAAATCCTGCCGTGTACATCAACTATTCTCTTTACAGTCTTCAATATAAAGGAAGATAAACTTATTTGTCTATAATCTTTCAGTTTCGTATAGGATGCTCTCCCCCTTTGGGGTAAATACAAAATTACTCACGGTCCCTCCATTTGGAATTTATAACCATTATAAGCAGGCCACGTATAACAAGTCTAGCATTCCTCTGTAGTATAATACCATCTGGACGAGGTGATTTACATGGATCAAAAGTGTGGAATGCCCATCGCAGTCTCTTCTACTCTGTAGGGAGGTCGACTGCCTTAGGTTTGTTAGCATTGGAAAAGTCTTCTGCATCAGTGCCAAGAGGACAACCAAAAAAATATACATCAATGAGAATATCCAGTCTCTTGGCTACCCGTTGTCCAACCCCTGCACTGCATTGTGGTAGTGGGAGCTTAGATTGGATTTTCAGAAAATGACTAGTCTCAGAAGAGCTTTCCACTTCCCACAGAAGAATTCTCTCTAACACTTAGACGGGATTTTCTGAAGACGACTAGTCTCTGAAGAGCTTTCCACTTCACACAGAAGAATTCTCTTCAACACTTTCACCCTCCTGATAAAATTATTCACCGAGGCTTTGTAGACAAATCAGTTGCCTGATCTTTTTGCCTCGTTGAATAATCTTTAACAACCACTCCGTATATTGGCAATATCAGAGTTCCGCCATGGTAGTGGGCTTTCCTGCCATTGGCGTCACCTTATTCATCGCTTAAGTTATTTTATGAAGGGCGTCCCCTATAGCCACCCTGTGCCCTATGAGCAGTGGATTATGTCAAATTATATACGGATCCTTCGCAATGTCATTAGAAAAGTTAAAAAAGGGTGGATCAATTTTAAGGGCCGATGTTGAATGTCAACCACACCTAAACGTCAAGTTTCCTGCATTTTATTTGATATTTCTGTATTTCAGACTAACTCAATTTAAACCATGGAAAGATACACAATCGAGCAACGCGTTAAAGTTATTCAGGCTTATTATGAAAATGGGCGTTCAAATCATAATGCATTTCGTGCACTTCGTGATTTTTTTTGGTCAGCATAATCGACCAAATGTGTCCACAATCGGGAGAATTGTTTGGCAAATTTCAGCAAACCGAGTCTGTGAAAACACCTGTGTATGTTCGCCCAGTTAGTTCTGCGGAAAACATTGCTGCTGTTCGTGATAGTGTGTCATGAGATTGGCCAAGCATTAACCGTGAAAGGTGTTCGCTATTGCGAGATGACGAACATGACGATATCTGGTTTCAATAGGACAGTGCCACTTGCCACACAGCTTACCAAACAATGGCTCTTTTGCGCAACACATTCAATGGCCGTGTTATCTCATGTGGTGGCGATGTCAATTGGCCGCCAAGATCATGTGATTTGACACCGTTGGTCTTCTTTCTTTAGGGTTGTTTGAAAGCCAACAACAATTCAATTTGGCACATTAACGGCATAGAACCGCAATTATGCCTAAGCGTCATCGAAAATTTGGACCATCGGATGGAGGTGTGCCGCCGAGGTCGCGGCGGCCATTTGGCCGAAATTTTGTTCCATACATAATTGAACCATATCATCATAATAAAAAGAAATGACAATAATTTCCTAAATAATTTGTGTTTTATTCAAAATCAACATCGGCCCTTAAAATTTAACCACCCTTTATATTGATAATCTGACAACGAAACATCCCCCGAAAAATTTCATTCCTCAATTATCTGAGATCTAATGTCGCTAACAAGTGTGTTCACAATAATAAAGGTTGATGGCCTATCTACATTGGCTATTGCCA